>JADBJO010001348.1:0-7500 GCA_016801955.1 Conus betulinus | reverse complement strand
CTCAAGTTCCACACTTTAATGCACACCAGAACGATGGCATCTATAATCATCGTTGTGTACGTTTCGGTCCTGGGAATGTTTTTCATCGTTGCTTTGCCGTATCGTGTGAGGTGTGTTTTACGATCTTCAGTCGGGCGCAATGATGAATACACCGGTACACACAGACTTTTATGGAGCTAAAAAAACTCGTGGACGTCTTTGGACGGAATCATTTTCGGTGCTGGATTGCCTGTGGGCACCCTAACTGTGGTGATTATCACAACCTCCATCACCGTGGTGAAACTGGGTCAGGTGGTCACGTGGCGTGCTGAGACATCGTCCTCCTCGTTGTCTGCCCGGGAAGTGGCCTTGACCAAGATGCTGGTCTTCAACTCTGCCCTCTTTGTCGTCTGTCTGTTCCCCCTGTGGCCGTCACACGATCTGCTTGGCTCTTTCTGCCAGAAATGCGATCTTGGAAGACGCCATCACAATCTCTTCCTCACCACCTTGTGGATCCTACATATACTTTCATCTGTAAATTCCAGTTTCAACATCTTTGTGTTTTACACGATGGGTTCTCGATACAGAAAAATACTGTGGGTGTTGTTTGGAAGAAGGACAGACCCAGAAGAAGAGACACAGGGACTGTTTCAGTCTGTCACAAATCCAGGTATGGAAATGACATCAAACTGAGAAATCCCTAAAATGCCAAAAATAACCACAGCGCAACACAGAACACTTTTGTTGTCTTTTATTTTTTGAACACAGGGTTTTGTCTGTCCAAACCATCTGTCTTTGAAATGTTTATTCGTCAAATGACTTTTCATAAAAAACAAAAAGTTTTTATTAAAAAAAAAACGTAGTTTTGAATAAATGTGTGTGAGGTGTCATTGTTCTTAACCGCCATCATCACATATTAATAATAACAATGCATGTGTTCATTTCCTTGTCAATCTACCATCATGTCCTGTTCCATTCCATTCACATGACATTTCACCTCCACTTTCTAAAACGACTTTCAAATGTACAAGAATAAAAGTAAATGTACGAATTATTTCATTTACAATGCCATCTGTGCTGCTTGTTAATTTAGTAATGAAATCAAACCATTGCATGATATAAGAAATACGTTTCTGAATATACCCTGAAACCATGTCATAATATCCAGTTTTTTCTTTACTGTTAAATCCCCCCACACAGAACAGATATTTTGAAACAGATTTTCAAACTAATCTAGGTTTGCAGCCAGGCCTAACAGCAGGTTGTATAAATCAAATTAATCAAATAATAAATCTGTGCTGTTTTAGTGCTGGCAGTATTGAACCTTCCCGTTCTAGGAGGTAAGCTGGCTTTTATATGTCAGTGTCTCAGCCACATAACTAAATCATCACGTTGGCCAGAAGCCCAGGAAATAGAGATCAGAAATGGGTGCTGCTCAGGAATAGAAGAGCTCCTTCGTATTTCTATCAAAGGCGTCTTCCCATGCGTTCTTGGTGTGGACGGCGTCTTTACGTGCTAATTCAAAATTTTTTATCAAAATTCAAGGGAGAGCTGCATTATCCATCCGCGTTTAGGTTCTTGGGGATGTATACTCCAACGTACACATGTAAGAATCAGAAAGCCCTGTTAAGAAAGAAAACACCCCCTTGCTCAACCCTCTAAACTACATACTGATACTGAAGATTCCTATCCTGGTCAAAAATCAATCATTTTGACATTTTCCGTTTAAAGATTATAATATTCAAAGCATATCAAACAGTGTCGTATGCTATAAAAATAGAATTTTTCATATTCATCATCATTCATAGAGTGTCTGTTCTTCATTGACTGAATGTAAATCGGATGATAATCTAGAGCATAACGCCATCGGTGTATAACTGCTTGCAGAAGGACATTTAGTTTTTAGATTGTCACGTTACAGAAGCATATTAATTAGGACAGAGATGGAGGAAAAAATACAAACGACAACCAAGCAAATAATCAGACAACCACATCACTCTGAAAGATCTCGGGAATTAAAACGTCTTATATATAGTATATATATAATATATATATATAGTATATATATATATACTTATATATCTATATATATATATATATATATTTAATGCTGAACAATTAAGTAGGGGGGGGGGGGGGGTGGGGGGGGGGGGGGCGGGGGGGGGGGGGGAGGGGGAGAGGAGTGACAAGTGCAGGTTAACAATTCTCTTCCATCATTTAGTAAGACCTTGCAAAGATTTTGAAATAACTATCGGCGAGAGAGAAAAAAAAAATGAAGATAAGTAAAGGGGAAAAATGTATATCATAAATATGAAAACCCTTCACTAGCTGCATGATACTGCTGCACAAGTAAAGTCAATGGGGGAAAACATGTGCAGGTAACACAATTCTTCCATCATTATAGTAATGACTTTGGCAAAGATCTGGAATTGAGAGAAAAAAAAAATTGACGATGAAGTAAATGGGAAAATGTATATCATAAATATGAAAAACCTTTCACTAGCTGCATGAGAAAATTATCGCAATCCCTCTCGAAGACAGATCTATATGCATCGCCTGCTCCCAGGCCTTTCGTCCGCTGGATCAGACTCATCAGGGAGACACGGCTGATTGTGTCTGTGCTTTTGGCGTCAGATAGGGACACCACCACCAGATCCATAAGAGTCTGTGGTGGTTTTCCGACAGCCAAGGGTTTGTTTTGAAAAAGAATCCAACAGCAGCACCCCCTAAGCAGCCAGCGAAAAGGTAGAAAGGTAGTAAAATTAAAACAAAACGAAAGTGTGGGAGAGGAAAAAAGTTGTTGAAAAAAAACTAAAATATTAACGCAAACAGTATAAAATGTAAGGGACAATCTTTGAGCCTATGCTTGAGGATCCATTTAAAGGATGCAAGGGAGATCAAACGATAGTGGAACAGTCTGAGTGGTCAGCTCTGCTGTTCAATAACCAAAGCATTGTCAGCGGCTAAGAATCCTTGGATCTCGTAAATGAGATGCAAATCACCCACATGACTGACCAACAATATAATGCGGACAATTAATAGAAGTGTGGAGAAAACAAGTGCAGTGAGTTAACAAGTTCTTTCCATCATTATATAGTAATGACTTGGCAAAGATTTTGAAATTGAAGAGAGAGAAAAAAATTTGAAAATGAAGTAAATGGGAAAATGTATATCATAATATGAAACACCCGTCAATGGCTGCCTGAGGAAAAAATATCGTAATCCCTCTCGAAGACAGATCATATATATATGTAATTGTATTTTTTATATATATATATATGCCTAATGTCTACTATACACGATATTTAATAATTATAGATGCCCAGAATGTAAGACAGGTTCTAACGTGTGTATTTTAAATGACCGATTATGCGCTAATGCGCTTCCTTGCTTCCACAATCAACATAATATTTTCAATGTACAATTCAGCGAAATTACCTGCTGTCAATCTACATCGATCAAACAACATAGGGATGACACTGGGTTTCAGTCCAAAGAAAGAACAACGATCTGCAAACATCATTGTACATATTCAAGTTTCAATAATACTGTTTGCACCAACAATGTGTTTTTGGTGTGTGCTGTTTGCATTTTGAATCGTTTTCAATCAACGACATCAAACATCAACGCAACAGTTCTGTTTAAGTCTGTGTGTCCTTTTGGGCTCATGATTTTGGTACCCATTGAGATCACCGTATAAAACAAGGACCCACTCAGGAAGGGTACAACCAAATCGTTTTCAATAATTCACGCCCTGTTTTGTAAAACAAAATTTTGTATCTCTTTCAATACTACAAATCATTCCACTTCGCCTCAACGGGGTTAACCAACTATCCCCAAACACAGCGCGAACTTCATCAATTTGTAGCATAATTTATTTTCCTTACGCTCCGTTGCCTTGCCATGGCTGCTGGAGACAAGTTATCCCAAAAGATCAATGGAATCATGCTTTCTCCTTTTGCTCTAGTCTCCAACCCCTCCCTTTCCCACCCATGCAAGCCAACAATGCGAGGTCCCCCCAGGCTAAATTGTTGTACGCTCTATTAGTATATTTCCCAGTGTCCGCAATTGTCAATGCAATGGTTTTCCGGTGTATTTGCCTGTCTTGTACTCTATACCCCAGACGCCGATGAAAAGCTTCTTGGGGGGAATCACATGTTTCGCGCCGCCTTTCCTCACGGTATTCTACATCCTAGGATAACACAAGGACAGGAGGGATTTTTGTGTAACTGTCACAACTTAAGTAACGAATAGAAGAATTTGAGGAAGAAGGAAATAGCGTTGGGATGTGGTGCGTGGGGGAACTGGTGGTGATGGTGGTAAAGAGTATGAGGTATGACTTTTGTCACGTGGCGGAGGGAAACGCAGAGGAGTGAGTCGGCTTCCTGTCCCCCGAGTCACTTTCTGACCTGTTTTCGAACGCGACAACTGCAAACTATGTAAGAAGGTCACACCGATTTATGGATGGGTCTGTAAGCTGTAATAATTTCTGATTGTGGTGAAAAGGGGAGAATGATTGAGAATGATCAATTTTCCCTCGCTATTTAACATTCATTGCCTTCTTCTCTCTCTCGATCGTGGACCGGGGGATGATCGAGAATCGTCTATCACCGTACCTTCTAATCTTTCCATCCTCGTAATTCCTCTCCCTCTCTCCTCGTCTCTCCCTCACTCTCCCGGGCTCTCCCTTCGACGCCGTCTCTCTCTGGTTCTCATCTCTTCTCTCGTCTCTCTCTCGTCTATCTCTTAAGATGGTCTTGCCTACCTGGTTGTAGACTGTTAGTCTGTTAGTTGCTGAAAACTAATTGCCGGCCAAGATGCAGAGGGCAAGAAACCGCTGCAGGGGGGGCAACCTGTATCCAGGACTAACTAAAAGGACTATATCTTATGATACCATCATTTTCGAAATGCTGTGGTCCCTCTAAGATATAACATGAAGGGAGCATAGAGCACAGCCCTGTCATGGTGGTCTCTGACCAAACGGAAAAAAAAACTCCATAACATCATCTTCAATCAGTCTTCATCATCATTGATCCACCATTAAAAAAAAAATCCTGAATTCGTAACGGCCCTTCCTGTCCTGCTCTTATGGTATCCTAAAGAATCGATTTCTTTTTCCACGTCCGTGTCTGTACCGAGTTTGGTGTCAAATTTCGTGTCGTCTGTACTGTCAAGATCATGGGAAATGTCGCTGATATGGCAGTGTTGCCCTATAGAGCGCGATTATCACGCACAGCTAGGTTCTGCTACTAAGCAATGTTGTAGTCTATGGGAAATTAAGTGGCCGATCCCTCCTGTGGGGATCAGACTAAGCACGCACTATGCAGACCAATCAAGTAACTTCACAGCAGTGCAGAGCGTCTCTTTAGGATGCGGGCGCTGTCAGATGATGCACGTTGACAACTGACTGCTTCCCTGTCTGGGCCTGCTGAGACTGTGACAGGGCCATAGAAGTTGTGTTTATACTACTGTGTAACACCTGGGAAGAGTCGCATGGAAGAGACAATGCCACTGGATGGAATGCAGGGGAAGGGAAGATGGTGAGGTAATCTGGGTGAGGAGGGTGGCGAATTGATGCCAGATAGACAGAACAATTAGAAAGAAAGGCAGAAAATAAAAAAAAACGAGAAAAAAGAGAAAGGAAGGAAGGAAGAGAGAAACTAAGAAACAAAGCGAGAAAAAGAAAGACAGAAACATGAAGGAAAGATGAAAATCAAAGAAAAAAAAGAAGAAAGCTTGAGAAAGAAAGAAAGAAAATGAGTGTGTAGGATCAACAAATTGTCTCTCAGCCTTTTACCATCATTTTGACAAGATCATCGAAAGAATCCCATCATTTCTTAAAGACATGTACATCTAAGCTGAAGGAAGCGAAAGCTAAACCGAAGAAATGCAAAAAAATGATGAGGTTGTTTAATAAAATATTAATTTGTTTTTTCTCTTTGGTTTCAGAGTCGAGAAGTTTTTCAGTTCATTTTTGCCGGTCAAAAGTTTTATGGAATTGGTTGCAGAATAATGTTATTTTGATAAAGTATATCCAAATAACCACGATACCAATACCGAAAAAGTTCCTAAACACTCTCAGTGATTGTTCCTAGATCATCTTCTATACATTTTTGAGTGGAAAAATCGGTTTTGTCAACTGATTTTTCGAACGCTGGTTTTTGAAAATCTATGCACTAAGCCAGGCTTTGCTGGTTCTAAAGCAAGCACTCTATAAACGTTATTTTGGGGCGTTAAAAGTAATATATTTGTTTGATGACCGTTTTGTTGAACAGTCGTTGGAGATGAAGAAACTATGGGCGCTTTTTAACTGGGGACTTAAGGCTTGAAAACTGGCTACCAAAAATCAAGGTTTTCTCTGTCTTATTTTAATACAAGATACACAAGAGAGATTGAAACCAATTCTTGTCAGTTTTCAGTAAGCCTCATCATTTTGACAAGCGAAGTGTTTTCTAAAGAGAGCAGAATTACTGCCCATAATAACAGGAGAAAGGAGGCCAGGAACGAAAAAAAAACAAAGAACAAAGTTCAGAAAGTAAACAAGTGCAAAGAGAACACAGAGGTCAGCATCATCACCCAGTTGAGTGAAGTGTAGCGGCCTCAGGAGCCTGTGACATGTGCCCATTCATTTCTAGCTCTCCTGGAAGGTTTTGCTTTCAAAAAAACGTGTCATTCTGCGCTTACGTCCCTGCTCCATAGTCTCGCACCTGACCGCTTCACGTGAACATTTGATTTTCAAATTGAAGGACTGATCATCAAAACAGATTTTATTTTGGTTTTATAGCATCCCTACCCGAGCCTCAAGTAAATGACATTGATTTTTTTTTTGCAGTACAAATATTACACAATGTGCTTTGAAGCCGATTGATGCGCCTTTTATTTTATATTTGACCAGAAAGAATGAATGGCCAATACCGGTCAATGGTACAAACGGTCATCGGCATACTATACGCACAATCCAACATGTTATTTAACTCGTTATTTATTTAGTAATATAATGACTAGGCCGTTATCTCCCTCGTTGCTTGCAAAGACTACTAGACTTCTTTCCGTCCCTTTTTGATTTTATCTGAGATGTCCCGTCATCAGCCACATCATGTAATACAATAGTCTTATTCCTTCCTATGCAGTCATGGTTTTAATTAATAATCCAGACCATAGTCTTTTTTTACAGTTGACCTTTTCTAACCTTAGTCTATAGGGAATGGTCGACGCGAAGACTGAATAAACTTATTGGAAACCAAGGCACGAAATATGTATGTATTGGCCTTGAGCCCTAATAAATTGAATAATTGGACCTTTAGTATGGTTGATTCTACTAAGGCCTTTGTTTTTTTCTTTCGGAAGAAAGTCCAGTCAATTGTCTGAGTTCTGGTAAGTTTTATCAGGCATGAATAAAAAAGCATCTGACTACATTACGCTACACTATCGAGTACGGTGTTCGGTTCCTGTCTCTGAGATTGACCAAGACTAGATCGCAGGCATATCTCCAAGAACAGACAGCAGACCTGACGTCTACCT
>JADBJO010001347.1:430000-443334 GCA_016801955.1 Conus betulinus | reverse complement strand
AGTCAAGTGGTACGAATGCTACGGTCCACTTTATCACAGTCAGCTTCCGGTCAAATGAAATTGAAACAGGTACGCGCAGATGGTTTATTATTTATCGGTATTCTTCATTTGAAACGGTAAAATGCCGGTAATAAACAAAAAACGCGAACGCTAGCCTGCTGCTCAGAGAGAGAGAGAGAGAGAGAGAGAGAGAGAGAGAGAGAGGACAATACCCCATTCGACAGCAACTTTAACGGCCATATCAGAGCTCTCATCCGGTGGAAGTTGACTGTCAAAATCGATTCACAAATACGCGTGCGCACAAGTGCGCGCGCAAGCACGCACGCACACATAAACTCATCAAAACACATTTCCTAAAAATGTGCCGGAACTGCATCAAAATATGTCTTCCGTAAAATCTTAGAGATCACTGAGATGAAAAATGTTTATCTCTTTGAGAAACTCAACAATCACATCAGGTGGGGCATTTCTGAGCAAGATTCATGGAGTCTGTGCTGTAACGTGTTATGCTTGGACAGAGAGAGAGAGAGAGAGAGAGAGAGAGAGAGAGAGAGAGAGAGAGAGAGAGCCTACCGCGGCAGAAGTAGAGGAGGAGGCATACCAAGCCAGTCCTACTACTCCTCTCTGAAAGTCGATGGCGGTGAAGGCCACGCCCAGACACACGTCACTGAAGTCACCGGTAGAAAAGCTCTTCAAGTACTCGAAGGAGTTGCCGTTGGTGCGCGAGTAATGGTAGAAGGCCAGGGAAGAGTTGTGGATGATGATGGTGATGTTCTTTACCATCAGTCCTATGTTGTCTCTCACGCCGTCCCCGTCGAAGTCCGTAGCCCGGAACACGGCGTCTGCGCCGATGACCACAGACAGCATGAGGTTGACCGTTTTGGCCGGACTCTTTTCGCCGATCTCGCTGAAGAACAAGTGATCCGCTACCAAATGCAGAGGGCAGCTGATCATCTCTGTGTAGGTCTTGTTGGAGGGCAGAGGTTGAGGCTGACTTGCTGAAGCTGTTTTGGTAGTGTTGGGTCTTGCTGAACGTGATGTTTTGGTAGTGTAGATTTTGCTAAACGTGATGTTTTGGTAGTGTTGGATCTTGCTGAACGTGATGTTTTGGGTAGTGTTAGATTTTGCTAAACGTGATATTTTGGTAGTATTGGGTCTTGCTGAATGTGATGTTTTGGGAGTGGCAGATCCTGCTGAACGTGATGTTTGAGGAATGTTGGGACTTGCTGAACGTGGTGCCCTGGCTGGGTTTTGTCTATATACTGTTCTTTTCTCTCGATACTGCCTACTAGGATGCGCGTGTCCGGTAGACAGTAGAACTGGAGAACTTCCTGGCTTCTGATCTTGTGAAAGCGGGAACCATACATTTCGCTGTCTTCTAATATGAGGTACTCTTGAAAACGGCTTTTCCCCGCGCGTTGTTCGCTTTTCTCTGTCACCTAAAACACGGTTTGAGAAACGGGCTTTCCGTGTGAACATGCCATTTGGTTTTCTGGTGTGGTGGCTCTTTCTGATGGTCGCAAATATTTTCAAAATATTGTCAGTTAAAAGTTCACTCTTTTGAGTCTTCTCTGCAATATTGAAGAAACTCTCAACAATGACACGTGTTTGGTATTTTCCTGGACTCTGCGTGTCTGTCATTTTCAATTCTCTGGTGTTTGGGACTTCTGGTCGGAAAGCACCATTTATCATCGTCGATCTTTTCCTTTTCTCACTTTGTCTTCTTTTAGAGGGTAACTGATCTAACACTGGATCTGCTTCACTCAGGACAGTTTCCGTAGCAGACTCAATAACTTTGCCTTGAGGTGCTCCCCCATTTTTCTCCATATGTTTGGTGCCCTTGGCTGTATGACCGGTTGGATTATTACCATAGATCTGTGTAGCAATCTTACTTCCACCAATTTGGGGCTGGAATAAAAGCCGATGACGTATAACTTCTGTCTGACTCATGGGTTTCCGCTGTTGATAATTGTGATGCACTGATATTACTTTCCGATAGATTTTGATCCCGAGCGTCTGTGAAGTAGTCAGAAAATCCTGTTTGTGGAAAACCTGAGCTCTCTGCTCTCCTACTGTCCAGATCCTGAGCTGTACGGGTTCCGAGCTGGTCTTGAAAGCTGTGACCTTCGTCTTTGTTGTTGCAGACAGAGTGACCATTAGAACGCCAGCCAACTGAAGAGTCTGGGTTATGGTGGCTGTCATAAGTTGTAAAGGCGCACGCCAAGCACTTGTCATCCAGATAGAAAGCAGGCTCTAAGCTGTTATTGTGGAAACACTGGATAGTGTGGCTTCTGTTGAGGTTTTGATAGATAATGTGTCCTTCAAACACTGTTCGGTTCAGCTGTCCCTTGAAGATGATGGAGCTGTTGTTTGGATCTGATACCTCGCCATAGCCGTTATAATGGGTTCCGATCTCTAGTTCCCTGAGACGGCTGAAGACAGACACTGGCTGGCCTCCAGCCATGGTAAAGCTGGCTCCCGGGCTAAAGATGTCCACTCGTCGGATCTTTACACTGACACGAGCTGTTCCGTTTTCCAGCTGGAATGAAAGGGACATTGCTCTCCAGTTCAAATACATTTCACTGGCTTTTCCAGGCCATCAAAGCACAGCGACACATTATTTCTCACGATCTTCCTCGGCTCTGGTGATGGTGGATTGTTGCACATTTCGTGGCGATCATCTGAGAAGCTCACCTCAAATGGTCTCGGAAAGGAGGCGTGCACGTTCACAGTAGCGTCAACAAACCGAAGTAAAACTAACAAAGCCAGCAACAAAGCAAACAACATTGCTTCTTGCTAAGCCACAATCTTTTCTTGTTCTGCTTGACTACGTGTCCGCGATGTTTTAATCAGTCTGCAGATCTTTCGAAACATTACCCTGGAGAGGGATCAAAACTGCTCAAAATAGTCAAAGAAATGACATTATTTTTCATTCCGCATAGAAATAAGTAACATAAAAATGACTGTTTTCATTACGTACAGCAGTTTTTATCCGTAGCATCATGATTGACAGAATGGACTCCTCAGCTGCAAGATTTTTTTCCCCATTTGCCGCTCTGTTTTAGACTAGATCTACCTTTCGTGACTCGTTGGGGAGGACTGGCTTTTTTCCTCTGTGTCACATTACGTCATAAAAGAGCAATCGTCATGAATTATTGCGTCATTAATTTGGTGTCAGACTCTCACTAGACATTTTAGAAGACTGAGAGATCTGTGGCTTTGATGATTTCTTTTTCGGGAATGTCCGCAGTAATGTAGCATGTAGGTCTTGATGTAGATTTTTTTTTTCCGTTTTAAGGGACGGTTGATTGACGAACATGTGCAGATTGCTCCATGTTGCTGCATTTCTTTATTTAGCATATGTTCCGGATTGTAGCCAATCCAGCTCTTTCCAGAAAGTTTTTCTGTTTACAGTGTGCACACCTTCACGGTACGAAGAGATGAAACACTGGAATGACTGCTCAGAAGACTACGAAAACCAGGTAGTGATTACATGCCCGATCAATTGGCGTTTACCGTCATGTGTAAGGAATCAAATCCAGCCAGAGAAAGTTACGAAAGAAATTGTTATTCATTCATGTAATCAACATATCTCTCACTGTGTTGTGTATAGCAGCGTTCATTTAATCATACGTGGAAAATGGTCATACAAATTCAAACGATTTCATGCAAATTTAAAGATATGTTGCGTTTATTTTCACAAACCATGTTCAGAATTTTATGACTGACAGAATGCTCTTAAGACATCAGTGCTTAAGCTTACTGTGTGGAGGAACACACCCAGAATTAAGTCTTGACCGAGTTGAACTGAAAGAATTTGATCACACATTTTTAGTAAACGGATTTGAAACTAGTTATTTTGTAAAAATTTAGAGGGGGAAGAAAAGATCAGTATTGTTTGGAAGCCATAAAGATGTGTGTAATGTGTCCGTTATATTAGCGTCATTATTCCTGCGTGTCTTCAGTCAACGGTTCACAGTCTGTTTTCTAAGCATCTCACAGCTAGTTGTTGGCATACATTTTTGTTTACCAGTGGCCGTCAGTGCCCAGAGTTCCCACTCCAACAGTTCTATATCACCCAATAAAAGTTTACCCACGTCTTCAAAACGAACACACATCCGTTGCTTCCTGATGCTGAAACACACAAGGCCTTTAAATCAAAACAAACAGTTAGATCCGTCTGTCGCACAACTCAAAGGCTCGATCGCCGGGCTCGCAGATTCTCAGGAAAGCAAGAGCCGTGTACTGCATACCTTCGCATTCAAAGACACCATCGGCGGTACTGACGAGTCCAGAAAAGCGTAACATGTCCTGGCTAACGAAAGAACGTGATTCTATCTTCAGAAAGCGGTCGAGACGAAGCAACAGCTCTGCTGGGTCGGCCTCTCCCGTGGCCAGGAGTTGCTCTCTTCACCTCGTGGCAGATCACCTGTTCTTTCGTCAGGTGGGCAATGCCAACGTCATGACCACCGTCAGCATCATTACCGACGTCATCCGGAGCGCGGATGCGCTCTTCCGTAGCACAGACTTCGACCAGGATGGAGTGGCTGACAACATCGGCTTCCTAATCCAGAACATCACTGTGATCCGGAACTACCCGTCAACCTATTTTCCTTATACGGTCGGCACCACGGATCCTCTGCAGTACCTGCGCAACTTCTCCAAGGCTGACCACAGTCGGTACTGCCTGGCCATCGCTTTCACCAACATGCCGTTCCAGCAAGGAGTTTGGGGTGTGGCTTGGACGGCCAGCTCTTCGCACAACGCCAACCCAGGGGGTCTCTGTCAGAGGCGGGTGGTGTTACAGCGGGATTCTACCACCTACAGCTTCAACACCTTGGCCATCACCTTCACCGATGCCAACGGCCAGCGACTGAACAGGGAGGCGGCGATCCGCGTGCTGACCCACGAGCTGGGCCACAGCTTCGGCAGTTCTCATGACCAAGACAACTCATCGGCTTGCAGGTAAGCATTGGGTTTATTCTGCGACCCCCCGCCTCATCTCTGTTTCTGCTTATCTGTCCGATTCTCTGAATTCCCAACGGTTCATGTTGATTTAGCTCTTCCGTCCATCAGTCTATGTGCTGACTTGCTTCTATCACCTAATCCATAGCAGTCAGTTGTTTTGTCTGCCTCTTCATTTGTGTTACAGTGTCTACCTCTTTATTTGTGTACAGTGTCTGCCTCTTTTTGTTACAGTGTCTGCTTCTCTATTTGCGTTACAGTGTCTGTCTCTTTATTTGTGTCACAGTGGATTTCCGTCTTTCCATTTGTTGGCCCTTTGTCTGCGTATCTTACTGTGGATTTCTATCCTTTTGTTTGTTAAGTGTCAGCCTACTTGTTTTAGTGTGGATTTCCCATCTTTCCATTTGCTGACCGTCAGTCCGTGTGTCTTACAGTGGCTTTCCATTGTTGCATTTGTTGACTGTCAGTCTACTTGTCGTACTGTGAATTTCCATTTTCCCATTCGTCGACTGCCATTCTACATATCTTACTGTGGATTTCCATCTTTCCGTTCACTGACTGTCAGTCTGTGTATCTTGTGGATTTCCATTTTTCTATTTGTTGGCTATCAGTCTGCTTGTCGTTCTGTGGATTTCCATTTTCATTTGTTGAGCGTCAGTCTTCAGTCTTACCGTGGATTTCCATCTTTCTACTTGTTGACTGTCCGTCTACTTATCTCACTGTGTGTAGTTCCATCTTATCATTTGTGTATTGTTAGTCTACGTGTCTTAATGTGGATTCCATCTTTTCATCCATTGACTGTCAGTCAATACTGTGTTTTTACTGTGGGTTTCCGTCTTTCCATTTGTTGATATCAGTCTATTCGTCTTACTGTGGATCTCCATCTTTCCATTTGTTGGCTGTTAGTCTGTATGTTTTTACTGTTGGTTTTCATCTTTTCGTTTGTTGACCGTTAGTCTACTTGCACTTATTTAATTGTGGATTTCCATCTTGCATTTGTTGACCATCAGTCTTGCTGTGGATGTCCATCTTTCCATTTGTTGGCTGTTAATAATGTGTTTAACCATTGATTTACATCTTTCAGTTTGTTGACCGTTAGTCTATTTGCATTACTGTCGATTACCATCTTTCCATTTGTTGACTGTCACTCTACTTGTCTTAACGTGGATTTCCACCTTTCCATGTGTGGACTGTCACTCTGCTTGTCTTACCGTGGATTTCCATCTTTCCATTTGTGGACTGTTAGTCTACTTGCCTTATCGTGGATTTCCATTTGTGGACTCTCAGTCTACTTGTCTTACCATGGGCTGATTTCCATCTTTCCATTTGTTGACTGTCAGTCAGCTTGTCTTACCATGGACTTCCATCTTTCCCTTTTTTTGTACTGTCCGTCTACTTCTATTACCGTGGATTTCGATTTGTTGACTCTTCTTTGTCAAACTGTTGATTTCTATCTTTCCCTATGTTGACTTATTTTCACCACGACTGTCAGTGTGTCAGTCCGTCTCTTTATATCGTCCTTATTGTAAAACAGAATCTTTAAAAGCTTTAGTAAGGTATTTGCACGGTCATTCAATCATATCAGCTTCAGCGTATGTTGATTTAAATTGTCATGTACACAGTGCATCTCTCTCGTCCCCCCTCCCCCCCCCCCCCCTCTCTCTCTCTCTCTCTCTCTCTCTCTCTCTCTCTCTCTCTGTCTGTCTGTATGTGTGTGCGCGTGTGTGTGTCCGTCTCTGTCTCTGTCTCTGTCTCTCTCTCTCTCTCGCAAACTGTGATTATTAGAAAACGTTCCTGAGCACATTTAGTTCGGAACTGACTGGTTTTTGCCGAAAATAGCGTTGATGAAACGACCTGTTCATGCTCCACTCACAATGCCCTATTGCACGTCCATAGCCAACTTTGCACCCTCAAGACGGCCGCCGATTCTTTAATTATCCTTATTCCACAGACCTGGAGTTATTTTTTCATTTAAATTTGCTACACTTTGATCACTTTTTTGGTTTTTATTCTACTAGACAACCGGTTACTATTTTTTTTTTTTTTTTTTTTTTTTTTTTTTGGTGGTGGTGGTGGTGGTGGTGGTGGTGGTGGTTCTAATTCATTTTTAACCAGACTTCTTGCAGTTTTTTTTGTTCTTATTTTACAAAATTTCTTGTACATTTTTGTTGTCATTTTACTGGACTTACAGCACTTTTTTCATTCTTATTTTACCAGACTTCAAGTACTTTTCCTTCCTTTTTTTTTAGAATGAGATTTTTAAACACTTTTTATGGTTCTTAATTTACTGGCCTTCTCAGTTCCCGTTACTTTTATTATGCTAGACATCTACTTTTCTTGTTGTGTCGTTGTTCTCGTTATTTTACCAGACTTCTGGATACTTTGTATTTTTGTTATACTAGACTTAATGATAGTTTTTTGTTCATAATATACGCCAGACTTCTGGTGAGTTTTATGTTCTGATTTTACTTTATACCAAACTTACATTTGCTTTTTATTCGTATTTCACAAGACTTTTTTTTTACTTTTGTTCTGATACTACCAGACTCCGAGATACCGTTAGTTTTTATTTACTAGACTTCCTTTTTTTTTTTTTTTTTTTAACCAACTTCCAGGTACTTATTGTGGTTGCAAATCACCAGAAGTCTTCTGGTTAATGTTTTGTCCTTATTTGATCAGACTTGTAGATACTTTATGATTTTTTTTTTTTTTTTTACTAGATCTGATACTTTATGATTTTTTTTTTTTTTACTAGATTTGTTTATACATTTTCTTTTTATTCATTAGACTTCTAGAAACGTTATGTTATAGTTTCGCTAAATATTTAGATACTTCTTCGCTGTAATTGTACTTAACTTCAAGTTACTTTTTTGTTCTTATTTTGTTAGACTTCTAGTTTGTTGTTTTTGTTTGTTTTTTTGCTTCGCCAGACTTCTTATATTTTTGTTGTTGTTCGTTTGTTATTATTTCACAGTCTTTCTTGTTATTTTTTTTTATTTACCAGTTGTCTAGTTACTTTTTCTTCTCAGTTCACCACACTTCCGCATCCTCCCTTCCCCTTGTTTCACTGGACTACAATATGGTTTATGGTCTTAGAAAAAAACAGTTCTTCTCAATTTATCTGTTTTTAAACATGGTTTGTACCTGGACTATTTTAGATTAGATCTTTAACCGATGACTGGGCTTGCTCTCGCATTCTAGGCTTGGCATTTTATTTTGTACAGGTTTTTTTTCTATAACTTCCTTGCAGCTCTAATGTAACGTTCATGGTTGGCTTGGCTATAAATGTGACAACTGAACAGGATAACTGGATTTAAGATAAACGGACCTAGGTACGTTATCAAATTAAATTATTCACTTTTCATTTTAATTCCTGATTTAAAATTGGCTGAGATGAACTTGACAATTGGTGATTTGTATTACGTTATAAAGATTTTGCAGGAACTAGGCCTATTTTACACTCTGTTGATGCCAACTGTGTGTTTTCAGTTTCAACAGCAGCATGGCGGACACGTATGGTGTGTACATGATGAATCGGTACACCACCACAGGCCTGTTGCCCAGCCACTACCGCTTCTCTCCCTGCAGTGTACGTGAGATGTACCCAGTCCTGGTCCGCAAGGGTACCTGTCTGCAGGACCATCAGAGCAGCCACTGTGGCAACGGTTTGGTGGAGGAAGGAGAAGAGTGTGACTGTGGAAGTAGTGACATATGTGACTACATCGATCCCTGCTGCTCGCCAAGTCAGGCCGCTAATACCAGCCATGACTTGCCCTGCACAGTGCCAAGATCCCAAGGCAAGGTCTGTTCTCCTCTCTCTCTGGATCTTGCTGCCTTAGCACCTGTCAGGTGGCCAGCAACGCCAGCCTGCTGTGTGCCGAGGCCACCGAGTGTCATGAGCAGTCCCTGTGTGATGGCCACAGCGGCCTATGTCCCCCGCCTGTCATCAAGCCCAATGGAACCCTGTGCCGAGGAGGTTCCCGCTTTTGTCTGGCTGGCCATTGTGTGGGCAGTCTGTGTCACAAGTATGGTCTCCAGCCTTGTCTGTGCACTGGACCCCCAGACAGCCGATGCCAACTGTGTTGCAGATCAACTCTTATTTCTGAATGTCTGCCAGCACATCATCACAGCATTGTGAATCACCAAGGCCAGCAAATCTATCTGCCTCCAGGTGAACCCTGCAGTGATATTTCGTTTGCCTTCTGTGTGACAAAAAGCATGTGTGTGTTTTTTATGCCAGTGTAAGGCGAACACAATTTTTTGATGAAGTATCGGCAACGTGGGGTATGAAATATTGGCCTTATTTGCTCATCTTTTTACTGCTGCTTTTTTTTTCTTGTTTTTTTTTAAATTGTCAGGTTTTTACCCTGGACGATGCTCACGTGCAGTCAGTTCAGTATGGAAAAATTATTGGAATTTTTAGAATTGCAGCTTGCGTAGGCACGCAGAATATGCAAGACATTGCATTGACCCGATATTTGTTCGACAGATTCCATAAAAGAGCAGCCAAAGGGAAGCTACCTATGCAGACCATTGAAGCGATCAGTCGACTGAGAACGTTTTTCCCCCACCTGTCCTCTCTCCCACATTGTTCCCCTTGTGCACATGGCCAGTGACGAGAACACGGTAGTACGTGTGCTCTTGGCAAAGGGATTTCCCAGTCGGAGTTTCACGCCCAAACTTACTGAGTCGCAGTTTGCACACTTAGCGCATCTCCTCCCGAGGGTAGGAATGTCCTTTTGGGAGAGACAGCCGTTAAGCGCTGCCAAAGAAGAAAGGGCGCCCACAGAGTTGTCAGGAAGCGATACCGTTTCTTCTTTTACAAAAGGTCTTCTGCAGGATGATTCCCGTGCCTTGAGAAGTAGCAGCACCAAGTCTTTTCTATCTTTTCTCACAGCAAGTACCAATAGTAGTACAAGTGTAGTAGATGACATTGACACTGTTCCAATAGGTTTTTACAAGCAAAATTTTGAGACTGAGCTATCCAAGTCAAGAGATTTAGTAGAGGGAACATTCGGTGACAGTGGATCAGTGATAGGCAGTGAGGACACAGTCTATGGGAGCACTGAATCTTATCAGCACGCAGCTGTTCGCACCCACTCTCTCCAGGAAAAAGAACACTTAACAAACGCTCCATCTCCTCCAGCTATTCCGTCCTCGTTACATGTACCTAGAGACTCACATGCTAAAGCGCCAGTCCCAGTCATTGTAGTTTCAGATGAGAGTCAGAGGCAAACAAAGCGGTCCCCAGTCATGACAGGCAAGGGGCTAGGCATGCAAATACTGTCTGGCAACCAGAGTAGTAAAGGCACACACAGCACAGCGGACAAACATCACAGATCTTCTGAGGTCCAAAGACCCAGCAACGAAGGAAACGATGGAGCAGAGAACTCGGAGAGAGTGGGGCAGACAAAAGAAGCCGTGATGCCAGTGCTGAAACCTGCTGAAATCGTTTTTTGGTCGGAGCGTCCATCCAAAGGAGTCAGAGGTAAAAGCGAGCTCAGACACTGGACAAAGACCCAGTCAAGTTACACAAGAATCATCACCATCAGAGCCACCAGACACTTTTACGGCAGATACTGATCACCAAGTATCGTGGATGGTCTTGCAGATTCAACAGAGAGCTAAAGAGAGTCTAAGTGACAGTTCCTCATGGGATTCCAGCGCTTCTCAGCAGAGAGATAAGCTGGCAAGACAAAACGCTTTAAAGCCATCGGGAACCCACTCAAACCTTTCCCCCCCTACACAGCTTCATGTCTTTGCCAGAACAAAGACGTCAGAAGACGCGCAGCCCAACAGTGCGCATGGAAAGCGTCAGCAGCTTAGTACCTCAACAACGTCCAGGCCTTCTCATAAAGGGGTCACGATGCCGCAGTCGTTGATATCTAGCATGCACAAGAGGGACGCTGAAGCTAGTTTGGACAGTGACTTGGACACATCACTGGTTAAGAAGCAAACCCCAAAGACAACAAATGTTGCTTTAAACCCCCCAGCAAAGAATGGTAAGACTTTGGTGCTGGACACGTTGCCTGCAGACTTGAACAATGTGCCTTATGGCATGGATTTCGTTGACGTTCACATGGCCAGCGAGCCAGAAGTAATGATGCCTCGCAGAGAATCGGAACAGCGTAGGAAATCCCGATACACTCCTCCTTTGACTCGGGACAGAAAATCTGGCAGGTCTGACCGACTGTCCTCCATATTGGCTCAAAGGCATTTCTGATCAGCCTCCAAACTACCCCGTCTCCTCAGCGTCATTCACATAAAGCTTGGCGGTATTAGGAGACGATCGTGATTTTTGTTTACACATGTTATGAAGGATAGTAGGTAGAGGCTTGACACGTGCTTGCAGATTAAATCATGAATTTGATTACGTGCAAAGAATAGAACATGGATAGTTTTCAAAATGTCTGCTAATTTTTGGTCTTGTATGCATACATAAAACCACACACACACACACACACACACACACACACACACACACACACACACACACACACACACACACACACACACACACACACACAGAGTCATTATTATTATATCCTTTTGCATGAAAAACACAAAATAAAAGTGCAAAATGTTAACAACAACAAAGAGCAATCTAGACTTTCTTTTTTATCTCAAGAAAATGTATGATTTCGCAGATAGTACTGGTGTCAGAACCGAGGGAAGGGAGGGGGCAGAGGCGAGGGAGGGGGTGTGCAGTGAAGGCGCGGGAGTGCCCCCACCCCAGTTTTGACAAGAGTTTGGACATGACAGCCGTCTGCCTCCCGCGCATATGGAAGATGAGAGTCCTCCTCTTCCCACTAGCCCCTCTTTGATGAAAATTAGAAGTCTTGTACCGGCCGTTTACTACACACACACACGCACGCACACGCACGCACGCACGCGCGCGCGCGCGCGCGCGCGCGCACGCACACACACACACACACACACACACACACACACACACACACACACACACCCGCCCCCTCCCTTCCCCCCAGCCTTTATGAAACCATGGATTCAAAGCTTTTATGAAAATTTGGAACTGCTGCCCCGTTCCACCGTGTACCCACCCCCCCTCCGCTTAGAGAAAAAAATGGAGAAGATACCTGCGCAAAAAACAGTAGTGATGTCATCGGCCAGAAGTGCTTAAAGACATGGTGTCCCATACCGACAAATAATAATTCTAAACGAGGAGGAGGAGAAAGGGGAGGAGGATAATGATGATAATTATAGCAATAATATTGTTAAAAATAACAAAATAATGATAATTATAATAATGATATGATATGATGATGACGATGACGTAACATGCAAGGACAGTAACAGTACAGGAGAGACACTCGTGTGTTCCACTGCGAAGTAAATATTGTTCAGACAGCCAAGAGTCGACGCGAGAGGGAGAAATTTACTTCCAATGCTCATTACATCGACGTTAGCTCATGCTTAGTTATCAACAGACCTTTTGGGGTAGGGGTGGAGGGACTTGCTAGGCCATTCTTGATTGCATGGCTAAAAAGACGTCAAAGATCTTCCGTTCCACAAAATACGATGAAAAGAAAGAAATTATAAATGGACACATACACTGACAGGGAAAATCTGATGAGCGGTATGTCGTCTGCTAAAGAAACTTCGGAAATTCTCGAGTTGCTGTTAATTGCCAGTCGGATTAGACTCTGCATACTGACCAATCAGAACGCAGCTTCCGTATTGAAGCGGGATAACTCTTTGACGTCTGCTGTTACAATCATAAGAAGTTTATTTCATGGAGATTTCCTAAAAACTGCATTCAGCCAATCCCACAGGTCAGTAGCATTTTATGACTGTTTTAAACCCAGTCAGAGCAACGGATTTCTCGCATCACAGCACACACATCGTGTTACAAATCTTGTTTCAAGTGAGGTGTTTTGTATGTTTCATTTGCATTTTGGCTGTCACGTGCAGCAACTCTGCAGTCTGTTTCTGTGTCTATCATGATTTACAGCCGTTGCTAACAATCACACACACACAAAAATGACACATAAGCAAGCACACAATCTATTAAAATAGAATCAGTAGGCTGTTCTGTAAGCTTTTTTCTTCTAATTTGCTTCAACTCAACAAGACACACACCATACTGTGCAAAGCACATTCATGCTGCAAACACTATGACCGAGAGTAAATTAATAGTCACAAAGAAACTGTATGGTTATGACACACAGAAAAGAAAGGTCTATGCGGTTGCTGCACTGGTTTGCTTATTTGTCATCCTCCATATCCCCGAATGAGTGAAAGGATTAGATTAAAGTTCCATTTTGGCTGGACATACAGAGTACTGACACAGGACAAAGTTTGTCAAGGATCTGTTGCTTTTTTTTTTTTTTTTTCATTTTACATTTTTC
>JADBJO010001347.1:422500-425000 GCA_016801955.1 Conus betulinus | reverse complement strand
CTCAACTTCTGGCCTTTGAGGCTGTTTGTTTAAAGCTGATGCCACTGAACATGCTCTTGTCACGCTAAAGTGTTGTAGCGTCCCAACTATTTGAGATGTTGGGACGGAAAGAAGCGTAGGTGTGGAAGGGGAGGTGGCGGAGTGGGGACGGAGTGGGGGGGGGGGGGGGGGGGGGCGAAAGAAAATCTGTCTCTGATCAAATTCAGTCTGATTTTTTAAGAAAAGGAAGCACGACGGTATTTGAAGGCGAATTAGTGCTGAAAAGTAAGGGGCCACTCAAATTTATGTTTGCGGGAGGGAGGAAGGAAGAGGGTGACCCGTAAGTAATGTGTGAATGTGACATAGACTCCTAGAAAACCAGGTCAAATGCTTAACATGCTTGCTCGTTTGAGTCTAACCTCTGGTCATCTCAGGTTAACAGAATTAACCCTGCCTCCCCCCCCCCCCCCCCTCGTCGCCCCCCCCCCCCCCCCCCCCCCCCACTCTACGTCCAAGCCGGCAAAACGGTAAATTTTTTGACAGATGTACAAGGCAGATGTTACAAACAACAGAATATAAACATGCACAGCAAAACATTCCATAGTGTGTCTTCTTCAGATTGATACAGAATAATGCATAAAACAGTATTGCCAGGATAGGAATTGTTTTGTGCGTTGTTGATGTCTGATGTTTAATACGTGTGAAGAAAACAATCGTCAAAAATCTAATGGTCCGTTTGCTATTGTTTATCAGATGTACGTTACTTCACGCTTTAAGTGCGCTCTTTTTTTTTTTTACTTCACTTTGCCTTAAACAGTTGAAACGTTGCTTAGTTGTTAAGATCAGACGTTAAAACAAAATATGGTTTACATCAACAGGACCGAAGAACACCTGCATCAATGGCCACGGAATGCGGAGACCAGGACAACTAAACTAGGGAATGCAGCTAAGTAGTTTTGTATTTAATCTTCTTCTCATTCTTCTTCTTCATCCATCTTTATTTCTTCCAGTATAATGTGCCTATTGTTATCACAGTCGAGTGGACTGTCGTGGGCGTATATTGTTCTTGAACACAAAGTTTAGAACCTGGTATCGGTGTGTTATTTCAGATGACTTTGTTATCATAGTCATGACATAGCGCCTATCATCGACTAGAAATTAAGCTCTAAGCGCTTTACAGTCCACACTCGCATTTACACAAGGGGCTCCCTACCTGGGTGGAGCCGAATGAAGAGCCGCCTGCTGATGCAGATCATTCATTTTTTTCCGTCATTCAGGTGAACATCAGTCACTCAGACGTTTTTACAAGGCTGAGTGTCTTTTTTATCCCACAGAGTTTCATGTCCACTTTCTATGAAACTTGGTGTCTGCCCTCCGCTACCCCTCTACGGGGGCTTCATGTCCTCTGTCTATACGGCTTAGTGACTCTTTTCTTCCCCACCACTGGGTTTCCTGCCCACTTTTTATAAGTGTTTTTGTTCACTCCCTACCTCCACCCCTGCGTTTTGAGTCTCCTTTTCCAGAGACTTGATGAGCCCGTCCCCCCCCCCCCCCCCTACCCCCCCCCCCCCCCCCCGTGAGTTTCGTGACCTTATTCTATAAGGTTCGGCGTCTCTTTACCCCGGCGTTTCGTGCCCTCTTTCTGTAAGATACGATTTTTTTACTTTCCCCCGGGTTTTGTGTCCTGCTTCAAAAGGATTCCGTTTCTCTTTTACCCTCCACAAGACTTCTTGTCTTCTTTCTGTTGTATTCTGTGTCTCTGCCCCCTCCCCCTACAGGGGTTCGTGTCCTCTTTCTATAAGGTCCAGTGTCTATTTCTCCACCCCTGCCCCACCCTCCCTCGGCACTGTAAGAATATAGCCCCCCCCCCCCCCCCCCCCCCCCCCCCAGCAGTTGGACTCCCATTTATATAAGGTTCGGTTTATCTTTTCCCTGCGACATGGTTTCGTTTCCTCCCATTAGGGTTCGGGTTTTGTTTTGTTCGCCCATTCAGGGTTTCGTGTTCTTTCTACAAGGTTCGGTGTCTCTACCCCCCATTCTGTCACACTTCTACAGGGTTGTATGTCCTCTTTGAGCAGGTTTCGGTTTCTCTTATTCCCTGCGACTTGGTTTCGTTTTATTCTATCTGTAAAGCATGGTAAATCTTCCTCTTCACCTCTACAGGGTTGCTTGTCTTTCCATAAGGTTTGGTGTAGCCGCTCGTCTATCTCACTCCCACTCCAGCTTTCTTTTTTCTTTAAAGATCGGCATATGCACCCCCTTCTCCCGGATTTCCTATCCTTTTTCTCTAACGTTCGCTCTCTCTCTTTTTCCCACCCCAACATTCATGTCTCATGTCCTCTGTCTGTAAGTTCTGTGTCTCTTCATACCCCACTGCCGCTGTGATACTGTGTTTCTCCCCCCCCCCCCCCTTTCCCACCCCCATACATGCACACAAGGTTTCTGGGTTCTCTTTGTCAATGAAAGGGTTTCGTGTTCCGCCTTTAGGTTCGGTGTCTGTTCTTCCTTGCGCCCCCCGCCC
>JADBJO010001347.1:312500-412500 GCA_016801955.1 Conus betulinus | reverse complement strand
TGTAAAGTTCGGTGTCCCCTTCGTCTTTCACCACTCCCACAGGGCTTTGTGTCCTATTTCTGTAAAGTTCGGTGTCCTTCGTCTTTCACCACTCCCACAGGGCTTTGTGTCCTATTTCTGTAAAGTTCGGTGTCCCCTTCGTCTTTCACCCACTCCCACAGGGCTTTGTGTCCTATTTCTGTAAAGTTCGGTGTCTCCTTCGTCTTTCACCACTCCCACAGGGCTTCGTGTCCTATTTCTGTAAAGTTCGGTGTTTCCTTCGTCTTTCACCACTCCCACAGGGCTTCGTGTCCTATTTCTGTAAAGTTCGGTGTCTCCTTCGTCTTTCACCCACTCCCACAGGGCTTCGTGTCCTATTTCTGTAAAGTTCGGTGTCCTCCTTCGTCTTTCACCACTCCCACAGGGCTTTGTGTCCTATTTCTGTAAAGTTCGGCGTTTCCTTCTTCGTCTTTCACCACTCCCCCAGGGCTTCGTGTCCTATTTCTGTAAAGTTCGGTGTCCCCTTCGCACCCTCCCCCCCACAGGGCCCCTGCCCCAGGGCTTCGAGTTCTTTTTTTTCTCTCAGGGTTCAGTGTCCGTGCCCCTCACAGGGCTTCGTGTTCTTTTTTTTTCGGTGTCTCTTCCACCCCTCACGGGGCTTCGTGTTCAGTGTCTCTTCTTCCCCTCTCACAGGGCTTCGTGTTCTTTTCTCCGAGGTTCGGTGTCTCTTCCACCCCTCACGGGGCTTCGTGTTCTTTTCTCCGAGGTTCGGTGTCTCTTCCACCCCTCACGGGGCTTTGTGTTCTTTTTCTCAGAGGTTTGGTGTCTCTTCCACCCCTCACGGGGCTTTGTGTTCTTTTTCTCAGAGGTTCGGTGTCTCTTCCACCCCTCACGGGGCTTTGTGTTCTTTTTTCTCAGAGGTGTCTCTTCCACCTCTCACAGGGCTTTGTGTTCTAATACTGCAAGGTTCGGCGTCTCTCTCTCTCTCGCCTTTCAGAGGGTTTCGTGTTCTAGCACGATAAAGTTAGGTGTCTCTTTCGTGTCCCACATGGCTTTGTGTCTTATCGAGGTTGACGTCTTATCCCTTTCCTCCCCCTCCCCCACTTCCAGGGTTTCCTGTTCTCTTCCTGTTAAGGTCCATCTTTCCTCCTTACCCTCTCCTCCTCCTATAATATTCGGAGTCTCTTGCCCCACGCCCTCCTGCCCCCCCCCCCCCCCCCCCCCCCCCCCCCCTCTGCTCCGCAGACTTGTGTCCTTTCCATGAAGTTCAGTGTCTCTTACACCCAGTACACCATCCCCACAGGTTTTCGTGTGGTCGTTCCTTAAGATTCGGTGTCCCATCCCCCAGGGTTAGGGGCCTCTTTCTCTAACGTTCGATGTTTCTTGCACCCCAGTCCCCCTCTCCCCTCCCTGTGCAATCTTTTTTATAATGCTCGGTGTATCTTGCCCTTCACCACAACCACCATCCCCCTCACAGAGTGTTGAGTCCTATCTGTAAGGTTCGGTGTCTGTCCTCCCCCCCCCCCCCTCCCCCCCCCCCCCCCCCCCCCGTCACAGAACTTCTTGGCCTTCTTGAAGATTCAGTGTTGTGTAAACTTATTCTATAGTGTTTTGAGTCCCTTTTTTTATGAGGCTCGGAGTCTTCCCACCCAACCCCCAGGTTGCAAGACCTCTTTCAACAAAGGTTCGGTGTCTCACCACTCCAGATATCGTGTCCTACAATGTCCGGTTTCTAATTTGCCATCATGAACTTGTGTGTCTTTTTTTTTCTTCTGAGGCCCCCCCCCCCCCCCCCCCCCCCGCCCTCCTGGGATTTCGCGTCTTTCTATAAGATTTGGTGTTTGTCTTCCATCCACCAGGTTTTGGGTCTCTTCTTTCTATAAGGTTCAGTGTAAACCGTAAACCCTCTCTCGCCCCCCCCCCCCCCCCCCCCCCCCCCCCTTCCTCTTGGGTTTCGAGATCTCTTTCTATAAAAGTTTGGTGTACCCCTCATCTTGCCCCCCTCCCCCCCCCCCCCCCCACCTCCTCCCACCCAGGGTTTTGTGACCCCTTTCTTTACGGTTTGGTGGGGATTTTTTTTTTTTTTTTTACCCCCAAAGGATTTTGTGTCCTTTTCTATAATTACAGTTTCTCTCCCCCCCCCCCCTCCACCCCCACCCCACCAGGATTTCTTGTTTTCTATTTATGAATGTCCCGCACCACCCTTCCTTCCCACGCCCTTGCCCGGAGGTTTGTGTCTTGTATTGAAAAGATTGGGTCTCTCTCTTCGCCCCACCCCACAGGATTTTATATTCTCTTTCCGTTTGGTTCGAGTTTCGTTTTCCTTTTTTTACCCTATAAGGTTCGATGTCTGTTCCCCCCCATCCCCCCCCCCCCCCCCCCCACTCCCCTCGTCCACCTCGAGTTTTGAGTCCTCTTTCTGCAGAGATTCGATGTCTGCCCTCCCCGTCCCCTCTGCCGTCCGGAGTTTCCTTTTTCTACGAGGTTCGTTTTGCCAAGCCCCCCCCCCCCCCCCCCCCCCCCCCCCACACACACCCCTCTCCCTCTCCCCGTCGGATTCCCTGTTCTTTTTGTGATAGGTTCGGTTACCTCTCCTCACCCTAACCCCCCTTCCGTCCAAGCCAGGGTTTCGTGTCGTCTTTCTGCGAAGCTCGGTGTCTCCCCCTCCACCCTCCCCCACCTCCTAGTTTTCAGTCTCCTTTTGTACAAAGTTCAGTATTCCTTCCTTCGAATTTCTTTCTCTTGTAAGGTTTGCTCTCTTCCCTCCCCCCGCGCTCCCCCCCCCCCCCCCCCACCTCTTCCCTCCCCCCCCCCCCCCCCCCCCCCCCACACACACACACACACACACACAGGGTTTCGAGTCTTTTTTTTTTTTTTTTTTTTTTTTTTTTAAAGATTCGTTGTCTCTCCTCCCGCCCCTGCATCTCCAGGTTTCAAGTCCTCTTTCTACAACTCTTCGTAGCTCAGTCCCAACTACTACCCCCCCCCCCCCCCCCCCCCCCCTCACCCTCCCCCTTCTTGGTTTCGTGTCAACTTTTTACAAGGTTCGCGGTCTTCACCACCCTCTTTCAGAGTTGATTGTTCTCTTTCTGGAAGGTTTGCTGTCTCTTTTCTCGGACAGGGTTCCGCGTCCTCGTCATATAACGTGCGATGTCTTCCATACCCCCACCCTCCTCCGCAGAGTTTCGTGTTCTTCTATAAATTTTAGTGTCCTCCCCCTCTCCTCACCCTCCTCCGCAGAGTTTCGTGTTCTTCTATTTAGTGTCCTCCCCCTCTCCCCACCCTCCTCCACAGAGTTTCGTGTTCTTCTGTTTACTATCCTCCCCCTCCCCCACCCTCCTTCACGGAGTTTCGTTTTCTCCTTTTATAGGGTCAGTTTCTGCTCTTCTTTCCGTGATTCGTTTTCTCTCCTCTTTCGCACAGTGCTGGTGTTTCTCTTTCAGCATGTTTTGTTTTCACTAGTTTGAACGTTTCTCGCAGGATTAACTGTCGTTTGAATAAGGGTTAGTGTCGGCCTTTCAGGTTTACTTTTCTCCTTTCATTGGCTTTAGTGTCGCCCTTCCATGTGGTTTAGCATCTCCTGTCAGAGGTTTTGTGTTCTTTCATACAGTTGAGTGTCCTCTTTTCATAGAAATTGCCTTTTACCGTTTGCACGGATAGCTGTCGTCTTTGTATGGGTTTTTTGGCTTCTCTGTGATGTATTGCCCTACGTTCATATGGTTTAGGTTTTGTTTTGTTTGGTTTTGGGTTTTTTTTGTGTTAAATCTGGTGTTCTGTTCTCGTACATTTTGTATTCTTCTTCCAAGGGTATTGTGTCTTTGTTGCATACAGTTTAGTGTCTTCTTTCCGTAGTGTTTAGTGTCCTGTGTATTGTTTAGTGTCTTCTTTTCATAGGGCTCTGGATCCTCCTTTAGCGTGGGTAAAAGTCTTCGTTTTTTTTAGAGTTATGGTCTCCGTCGTTACAGTTAATTATCATCGTTCGCTAAGTTTTAACGTTTTTCTCCCTCGGGGGCGCAGTCTTCTCTGTCATCACATGCCGTGTCTTTTCTGTAGGGCTAACGTCTTACTTGAGTACGGTCTAGAGCGATCTTCTTTTAGTTCTCTTTTTCAAATGGCTGTTCTGTGTGGGTCTGGCAGCAGTGCTGTTGAAGAATGTTTTGGTCTTCCCGAAATGTTTCCTTGTGCGCACTTGGTACCTCCTGGTCTGAGTATCCATAAAGTAAGACACAGAAAATAAGACACAGAAAGTAAGACATGATAATCACGAGTACACATGTGGATCCTTCCATAGGTATTAATGTCTGTCTGTTATAGGGTGTCGTCTGTCAAATAGTAGGCAGTGTTCTCCGTTCATAGGATTTAGTATCATCTATTTTGGCGTTCTTTCATGGTTGTTTTTGAGGAATTGTCTTTTTCATAGTGATTTTGTGTCTTCATTTCACAGGTGTTGGCATTCTCTTTCTGTTCGATGAGGTGTCCTGTTTTCGTAGTGTTATTGTCCTTTCATAGAGTTTCATGTCCTCCTTTAGTATCCATTCATATGTGTTGTCTTTTTACAGGACTTAAGTGCTAGCAGAAGGGACGTCCTCGAATCAACACAGCCATGACGTCAGTGTCAGAACTGTGCGAACGCTTCGTGAACCATATCTGCGGTGCCACCTACCAATCCGCCTCGGACACCTATGGGGAAGAGAGTGAGGAAGAATGAAGACTGGTTTGAAGTAGGTATCATGGAGATGGAGCCTGCCATTGCTGCTAACCGAGCCGCACTTCTAGATCATAAGAGAAAGCCCCCAAAGAAGACGCTGGCCGCACTCGGAAAAGCTCGCAACAACGCTCAGCGGATCGCCCGTAAATGCGTCAAAGAGTTCTGGCTGTATTTGTGTCAGGGCATCCGGATCTCCGCCGACTGCGGCAACATCCCCCGCCATGTGCGAGGGCATGAAGAAAGCGTTCGGCTCTAGTGCCATCAAGATCGCTCCTTTAAAATCTACGTCAGGGGATGTCATCACCTACTGCAGCAAAACGGATGGAGAGATGGGCGGAGTACTGCCAGAAGCTGTACTCCAGGGAGAACTCGGTCACCCACACAGCCTTCGAGAACACCACATCCCTGCCCGCCATGGAGGAGCTCGACGCCCTACTCACCATTGAGGAACTCGGCAAGGTATCATCTCGCTGGCCTGTGGTAAAGCTCCGGATAGCGACGACATTGTGCCAGAAGTCATCAAAGCCGGCAAGGAGAGTTCTCTCCTCAGTCATCTCCATGAACTTCCGCTGCAGTGTTGGGAGGAAGCGACCGCACTCCAGGACATGCGTGGTGCAAGCATCATCATGCTATACAAGAACAAAAGAAATCGCAGTGACTGCAAGAACTATCACGGAATATTCCTCCTCGCATTGTTGGCAAAGCCTTTGCCCGCATCGTCCTCAACAGGCTGGAGCTACTCGCCGAACGAGGGTGCCTAGAGGCACAGAGCGGCTTCAGAGCTGCGAGGTCGACGATCGAAATGATATTTTCCCTGAGGCAGCTACAAGAGAAGTGCCGCGAGCACAGACGACCCTTGCTCGGCTTGGTCAGTAGGTCAGACCTCTCCATCCTACTACACCGGATTGGATGTCCCTCCAAGCTCGTGAAGACGATCACGGCATTCCAGGACAACATGAATGGCACTGTCCAGTGCGATGGTTCATTTTCGGACCCCTTCCCAATCAAGAGCGGTGTCGAGCAAGGTTTATCTCGCTCTGACACTCTAAGATGACGTCTTTTCCCCTTGCGCTGCGCTTCGCCTTCCAACAGTCTGAAGACGGCATCTTCCTCCATTCTAGAAGTAACGGAAGCTCTTCAGCCTGGCACGCTTCCGAGTAAAGACGAAGAGCATCTCCCTGAAGATTACACTAACAGCTAGAAAAACGGGAGGCTATATATATAAAACACATTAAACTCCATGAAAGGACACTAAACTCTTCGAAAATCGGACACCACGGCGAAAAAAGACAGAATGCAGGGATGCTCTTCGCAGATGCCGCCGTCCGCACTGCCCACATTGAGGAAGCGCTACAACGGCCCATCACGGGCTCGGCTTAACCATCAGCTTGAAGAAAGCGAACATCATGGACTGAGACGCCAGCAGCACTCCCCACATCTCCATCGGTGATCACACCCTCGAAGTGCTCGACGGCTTAACTTACCTGGGCTCCGCCATTTCCAGCAACCACTCTCTGGATGCCTAGGTGAACGTGCGGATCGGCAAGGGTGGCAACAGCGATGGCCCGTCTAGCGAAGAGAGTCTGGGACACGCCATGCTGACGTCAAACACCAAGATGAATGTGTACAAGGCCTGCGTGCTGAGCACTCGTCTCTACGGAGACGAAGCATGGACCCAGTACTCTCGACTCGACAAGAACGCAGACTGAACGCCTTTCATCTGCGCTGCCTCAGAAGACTCCTTGGCATCACTTGGCAGGACCGCAACACTAACAAGGACGTCCTGATCCAGGCAGGGATGCCTAGTATGTTCGCCATGCTGACATATAGACGCCTGCGCTGGCTTGGCCACGACAGCCGCGTGGACGACGGTCGCATCCCAAAGGACATGCTGTACGGTGAGCTGGCTACGGGCTCCAGACCCACGGGACGGCCAGTCCTACGCTACAAGGATGAATGCAAGCGCGATCTTAGAGCAGGCTGCCTCTGACATAGTAGACCTGGAGACGGCAGCTCAGAGCGGGTCAGCTGGCGGTCCACCATCAAGGCCGACATCAAGCAAGCAGAGCAGAGCAGAGAGGCCCAGTGGGAAGAACAGAGGCATCGCAGACAACAAAGAATTGCGTCGGCACCCACAGACACTCATGACCGAGACTTAACCTGCAGCAGCTGCAACAGAGTCTGCCGCTCGAGGTCGAGCTCTTCGGCCACAGCAGGCGCAGCAACTCCACAACTGACTGATCCACGGCGGAACACTATTGTCTCTCGAAACAGAGGGATGCCATCATTATCGAGTGTGAGAAGGTATGAGGCCCTCTTCTCATATTGGTCGGTGTCCCCTTCCTTTAAGGATTCATGGTGTTCTTTATAGGATTATTGCACTGTTTTATGTTTTAATGTGTTCCATAGTCACTTCTGTCATAAGCTTTACTTCTCTCTTCCATCAGGTTTATGGTCTTCTTTTATAGGATTATTGCACTGTTTTATGTTTGAATGTGTTCCATATAGCCACTTCTGTTATAAGCTTTACTTCTCTCTTCCATCAGGTTTAGCGCCCCCCCCGTTCGCATAGTTTAACGTTATCTTCTTCCAGAGTGTTAGAGACCTTTTTGGTAGGGTTAATGTAACTTATCAAAGGGTTTAAGTCGGTCTTTATTCACAGGATTTAGAGTATTCTTTCTTGAGGTTAAATGTCTTTCACTGGCTTTTAGTACCCGTACTTGTTTCGTTGTTTATGAACTAAAGGCTTTAGTGTCTTCTTTTGCATGCTATGTTTTCTTCTTTTCCCGTGGCTTAGTGACCTCTTCTTAAGAATTTAATCTAAGGCTTTTCTTTCGGCAGGCCATTCAAGGGTGACCGCTGTTCGAGAATTAGTATCGGTCTACCAGAGAACCGTTGTGCTACGTCTTCCAGACAATTACCATTCTCACCAAGAACATTCAAGCCTTGGGAAAGGATTCACAAGCCAACACTGAGCTATAAAAACAACTGACGATGACGTAAGTGCAAATTCTGTACTTTGAAGCAGTTCTTAAGCTGGTATTTAACTGGTAAATTTCGTTCTTGCAAGGCAGATAATAGACCGATAGGCAGGTAGGTAGGTAGGTGTAGTTACAGTAATTTGATTTCAGGACTTTGTAGGTTTTTTTTTTTTTTTTTTTTTTTTACAAATGGATTCTTGTAGCCCCATCTCTCCCTTTTTCATGCGTTGTGGAATGGATCTCCAACTCTCCCCCCCCCCCCCCCCCCCCCCCCTACTTCATCCCTCCATTCTCTCTACACCATCTCTTCGTGCCTTACCGCCTTTTTCCAGCCCCATCTTTGCCGATTTTACAGACTGATCTGTTACAGGGAACTCAGCTGTCACAGCAGCTTAGTGCTAATGAAAATATTCTCACTTTAAAAAAAAATTCACATAATATAACTGATCACAAACGTATTCTGGAACAACAGGATTAGAGAAAAGGGGACAAAATTTGGGAGGAAATTCTGATATTGATTACAGCAACAGTGCAGAAATGAGATTTTCATTGGGGGTGAGAGATGGAGAAATGAGGTGTGATGGAAGAAGATTACGCTGAACCCATGCGAAAGGGGGATGCTAAACCTGATGAAAGAAGAGAGCGTTTTTAAATATTAAATCAATAGCGATCTCTCTCTCTCTCTCTCTCTCTCTCTCTCTCTCTCTCTCTCTCTCTCTCTCTCTCTCTCTCTCACACACACACACACACACACACACACACACACACACACACACACACACACACATACATACAATATCCCCACGAACAACTCCACCCCCTTCACTTTACAGACAGATGCGCACACTAATCTTTTTTCTCGACAAGGGTAGAGATTTTGTGTGCGTACGGATAGGTAAACAATAGTAGTTTTTTGTGAAAAGAAAAGAATAGCGCAAACTTAAAAAATCAAATCACTGTTGTGAATTTTGTATTTGAAAAGTATTAACACAAGAATTCTGCTGTTAAAAAAATATTTGTATTTACATCAACAGGGACAAAGAACTCGTGCATCGACGTCTGTGGAAAACGGACACCAGGACGAGTGAAATCGGGGCATTCTGCTTATAACTGCTAGGAGAGTAGGCGCGGTGGTCTTATTTTGAAATCTTTTCCGTTTTTTTTTTTTTCTCATTTCTTGTCTTGCGCTTTCCAGTACAGCCTCCTCCCCCCCCCCTCCCCCAGTTCTTTCATAGTTTAGTTGTGTTTTGTAGACCTGGATCTTGTTTTTAAACAAGAGTTAAGTACCTGGTTCATAGGAGGGGTTCACAGTGTGCTTTCGGATGGTTCGTCTTCTTTTCCCGAGGATTCATTGTGTCTTCTTCATTCACAATGTTTCTTGTATTTTTTTCAGTTGTTTTTTCTCCTTTGTTAAAAGAGCTTAGTGTCATCTTAATCAGGATTTACTGTCTTCTTGATTCCACGAAATACAGTGTTTTTTCTCCCCGGGTTTTGTGCGTCTTTCTAACGTTAGTTTCAGTCGTTCATATGCTTGTAGTTGCTCAGGTTTCTTATGTCAATGTTCTATGGTACAAGGACACAAAACAGGGTGTACCAGAGGAAACGTTTTCTGGAAGAGCATAAATGGTTTGACTCCGCTACATAGCAGGTTCCTACTTACCCAGGGATCTGGAACATAGACGCATGTTTTCAGATCATCAGGGACTGAGCTGTAGAATTGTTAAGGAAGTCTTTAGAGCTCTTCTTGAAAGACAGCATGTCCAACAGGAATGCCCAAGCCATGCTGACCTGAGAGACAGAAACCCGGCCAGAGGGGCGGCGATGTGCCGGTGGCTGTGTGGTTGCCTTGGGATTGTTCAAAGGACGCCCCAGTTCCTCTGACGGGTCTGCCAGTGAGACGCCGACCGAGAAGAATCATCTAGGGCTTCAAACCAGACTGCACCAGGTACGACACCGCATCCAGTGGTAAATTCAGATAGTTTATTTGAGAACAGTTACGTCTTCAATGGGATCAAGTGATGACGGGCAGAAGAGTACGCACCGTTGGAGTCGTTCAAGAGCAGTGCAAGAAATGTTTTACAGAAGTAATGGGTGTAAAATGGGAATTCGCTTGGCTACAAGCTTCCCTTTTCCTCTTTTTTCTGCCGAGTGTCGGCATTCTGTGTTTCACAAACAAACTTTTCTTTTGAAATGATGACAAATTTCTAGGGAACCCCGATAACTTGCTTTCTTCTAAGCTCCCCCCCCCCCCCCCTCCCCTTGCTGAAATGAACCATGGTTGTGGTTTCAGACATTCCATTTGAATCCATGACACTCTCAACTTTGGATAGTTGAGAGTACCATGGGTTCAAATTGAATGTCTGAAACCACAGTTTTTTTTTTGTTGTTTGTTATTGTTTTTTTTGTTGTTGTTAAAATCAAATCAACACCTCCAACCGTAAGTAAACAAAAACATATAACTTGTTTGAATTTTCCATCCCAGTTGTCCATTCTACCTCTTCGGATCAGAGACATTTTTCAGAGCATTCCGTAGTCTTGGCTGGGGTTTTATTCTAAAAAGAAGGAACAAGTGTATCTGTAACTCGTTTGAATTTTCCATTCCAGTTGCCCATTCTACTTCTTTGGATCAGAGACATTTTTCAGAGCATTCCGTAGTCTTGGCTGGGGTTTATTCTTAAAAAGAAGGAACAAGTGTGTCTTCGTCTCTGCAGATTTGACAGAAGTGCTGTATGTTTCAGGACTGCTTGAACAGTGGCACATATGCCAGAAGTGTCGGTGAAGGATTCATTCAGGATTTGGACACTGTTGCATCAGTCGACCTGGCGTCTGGTTCTTTGGTGTTTGTCGGTTTGTCTGCTCTCTCTCTCTCTCTCTCTCTCTCTCTCTCTCTCTCTCTCTCTCTCTCTCTCTCTCTCCCCCCCCCCCCCCCGAGTCCACCCCCCATAATACACACACACACACACTCTCTCTCTCTCTCTCTCTCTTTTACACATACGCGTGCGCACACACACACTCGCACACTCGCGTGTCGATTCTATCCCTTGTCTTAAAGATTAAGAACTTGATGAATATACCACTGAAACAGACTGTTCACAATGACCTTTTATTGTTCACAATGACCTGTTTCTCCAGAGGTTGAAATGGAAACGGATGCCTACTATTCTCTCTCTCTAAACACACCGCGCGCACGCACACACACACACACACACACACACACACACACACACACACACACACACACACACACACACACACACACACACACAAAGAGTTTTTCATCAATGCTGAGTTTTTGCACGCATACAGCCACGAAAATAAATATTTCAAGTGAAAAACGTCAACTAATAAAAGGGTTGTATACACGTTCGCATTGTACAAACGTTTGTGCACGCACGCACTCGTACACATATACAACACACAAACGCGCGCGCACACACACACACACACACACACACACACACACACACACACACACACACACACACACACACACACAGGTGAGAGGCTGAGAAACTTGATTTTTTTTTTATTATTTCAATGAAGTTACTGGCTTATCATGCCTTGCTAAGTGCTGCTCCACCAAATGTTTAATCAACCAGTTCGTTTATAGCAGTCCCTGTCTTAACCTATGTAAAATGAAAAATGAATGTATACTGCTCAAAACAATTGAAAGGCCACTTGGAAATTCTCTGGCTATTTCACAACAGAACGGAAACAACCCAAAACAATGCTTTCGAACTTTACTTCAGCCATTAATCAAAACATCAATGACACAGATTAATGACAAAATTGATTTGAACAGCATGTTTTGTCACTTTCAAGTCCACTACCCATCTTTTCAAAAGTCAGAACGCCAGAGATACACAAAACACAGTCAGTAACGTGTGTGTCCGCCATTTGCGTGGATGCACGCGATGCACCTTTGCCTCATGGATTGAGTCAGAGTCCTCAGAGTCATCGGGGTTTATTGCCTGCCACTCCTGCTCAAGGAACTGGAACAGCTGGTTGAGGTCAACTGGCGGGGGGTGATTGCTTCGAAGTCGCCGGCCCAGCACGTTCCATAGGTGCTCGATTGGATTAAGGTCCGGTGAGCAGGCTGGCCAGTCCATGTGGATCACGTGTTGCTGCTGAAGAAAGTTGTTGACGACTCGAGCCCTGTGAGGTCTGGCGTTGTCGTCTTGAGTACGCGCGCCTGGTCCATAGCTTGCAGCGCTGGCAGCACAAGGGGCTGCAGGGATGCCATCCCTGTAGCCCACACCGTTGAGGTTGCCTTGCACCATGTGCAGGGGGGTTCTGTAGTTCCGTGCCATCCCTCCCCAACCATTATGGATCCACCACCATAGCGATCACGCTCGCTCACGAGACCATCGTGATAGCGTTCTCCTTGCCGCCGCCAGACACGGTTTCTGTCGTCATCATGAAATGATAAGGCAAAAGCGGGACTCGTCAGTAAACAATACTCTTGCCCACTGATCTCTGGTCCATGCTAAGTGACGCTGGGCCCAAGCCAAACGAGCAGCACGGTGAGCTGGTGTCAGGACAGGACGGACGGCTGGTCGTCTTGAGCGCAGGTGTGCCTCTCTCAACCGGTTCCGAATGGTCTGGTCACTGACGGTGACATTGCCGGCTGCTTGCAGCTGCCCCCTGAGTGTGTCGGAAGTGGCCGTTCTCTGCCTCAGAGCCGACAGGAAAACAAACCTGTCCTGCCTGGAGGTGGACCTTGGGCGTCCTGGACGTCTTCGCTCAGCAACACTTTCCTGTCTGGTTGAAGCGTTCTCTCAAAGTCTGAATGACTGAATGGGCAAATGACAGTCGACGACCAACCTCTCGCACCCCCACGCCCTCCTGAAGCTACGCAATTGCCCGCCTTTGGTCATCCTGACTCAGTCGTTGTCTCCGAGGCATGGGTTGCAAAAGTGCCGTAAACACAGGCATAAATGCCCACCAGTCTCTCAAAACTGGCTGACCTGTGTTCAGATAAGACATGGGTTGCACGTGCATTGCAGTATTCCTGCAGTTCAGATGTGCTCTGTTGCACAGGCCTGTTTGATTGCACCCTTTTTTTCGTGCAGTATGTGCACATTTCAGTTCACCGCTGTGATGTACATGACACAGACTGAGTTGATTTCTGATCAAATTCAAGTTGACTGATCAGGCATGCAACCAAATTCAGTAAGTTTGGGTGGGTGCAGTGCCGTGTTCTTGGAAAAAATAAAGTCAAACAAGGTACCCTAAAAAGTGGTAGTGGCCTTTCAATTCTTTTGAGCAGTATAGAATGATACTGCACTATGTTTTCTAATGGGAAATTGTTGAAACTTTTTTTGTGTTCACATAACATATCGTATTAACTTAAATATCGTCAGATTGCAAGATAACAGAAAGCGCAGATACCTTGCAAAAGCAAAACCATTTCGCTGAATTTTACCTGAGTCAGAATCATTTGCGTAGAATATTCAATGTTCACAGAAAATGTCAATATTTTTGTCAACAGGGGCAAGGCACTCATGCATCAAAGACCATGGAAAACGGGGACCAGTAAGCATCAGCTCGGGGAAGGCAACACAAATACCAGGAGAGTGGTGATTTTTCATTTACTCTTCTTCTTTATTCGTCTTTTTACAACACTTCAGGTGTTGTGCAGGGTTAAAATCTTCTTGGGTAGTGTTTTGATCGTGCCTCTTTGGACGTCTTGGGTGTGTTCTTTTTCGGATGGTTTAGATGAAAATCAACAACACTGTTAATTCCGTTCAACAGGGTTCCGACTGCTCATTGTAGATGACATTGCCCTCTATACAACTGGAAGCTTGTACCCAAGTGTTCAGCGCAGGTTCCAGCTCTGTGTAGATAACATACATCTGTGGGCAGAAGAAAATGGCTTTACCTTTTCTGCTACGAAGACCCAGTGCAGTCACTTTCTTCATTTTCGACAGCTGTTTGCTTATCCTGACATCCAAATAGGAAAATTTCCCATTCCAGCTGTAAAGGAGGCCAAATTTCTAGGAGTTATTTTCGACCAAAAGCACAACTTTCTTAGTAACATTAAACACTTAAAAACTTCTTGCCAAAAAGCTCTGAACATTCTGCGGTTCGTAGCACACACTGACTAGGGCACTGATAAGAAAACTTTGCTGCACCTCTACAGAGCCTTGGGTCCGCTCAAGACTGTATCATGAAATTGTTGTACGGCTCTGCGAGACCCTCTTATCTGAAACTCATGGATCCTATTCATCATCGAGGCATCTAGTCTGTCTTGGAGCAGCAGGTATGCAGAGGCAGGTGAACCTTCATTGTCCAACCGCAGGTTGAAAACTATCCTCAAATGATCTCGGTGAGCTGAACCAGAAAAACCTTGCTTATGACTGTGTTTTTAATCCTCGGTTTCAAAGTAAATCTGAGGAAAATTTCATCTGTATTCCTCCATTTTGACTTCATATGCAGCTGTATGCAGGTCTCGATTTAGGAATTGTCTGACTTCTCCAAATTTCCAGATAAGCCTCCATGGACCTTTTTCACACCCAGAAATCCGCTTTGATCTTGCTGCTTTTTGCAAAGAATCCACCAGTCCTCGGACATTCAAGGCTTTGTTTGCCGATGTCTGTACAAAATTTCCATCCCTTCAGAAAATGTTTACTAATGGTTCATTGTTCGAACATAAAGTGGCGTATGCAGCCTATTGCCCAAATGTTCTTTCTTAAATATTATCAAAGCATAGTCCGTCAGATACTTCTGTTTACACTGTTAATCTTACAGCTTTGGTTCTAGCACTGAAGATTATTTCTCAATCTATATACGAGGACTTTCTGATTTTGTCTGATTCGCTGTCAGCTTTGGAGGCAATAGCTGGCCGTAACCTCCATCATCCTGAACTTTTAAACTTTTTTTTTTTTAAACTTTTTACCTCTTTGAAAGCGGAAGGTCACAACACTGTTCTAGCTTGCGTTCCCAGTCATGTTGGCATTCGGGGAAATAAAATGGCTTGGTGCCAATATGAAGAAACTGTCCAACATATCTATCCCCTACTTAGATTTGAAACCGAAGGTTAATGGTTATATCAGAGACCTGGCAGGAGGAGTGGAATACACAGGCGGTTAACAAACTTTTCCAGATCCAAAACCTAAGAGTTCCTCTCATCTACCTCTGGTGGTCGCAAAGAAGAAAACAGTTTTCATGCCGGCTGCACACTGGCCATTCTTTTTTTCATTCATTCGTTTCTTTTAAAGAGTGAAGAAGCTCCGTGGTGAATTCACGTCATGTACCACTCACAGTGAAACATATTCTTTTAGTTGTTGGGACTTGCGTGATGCCAGACATAAGTATTTTACAGCAGACTCTATGAAAACCCTTGTTTAGAGAAATCCCCCCTGATATGATCTCTTTGAATTTTTGAAAGAGATCAGCATTTTTAATCTGATCAAAGATTTTTTTTTACAAAAGAATCTTCATTTCTTGTTGAAAATTTCTGGTATGTTTTTAGAAGGTGTATTTCAGAGAGTTGTGTGAATGCTTCAGTGCGGTGCCAGACCTGATATGCCCTTTGCGATCTTTCAAATGGTTTGGTATTTTTTGTTGTTTGTTTTATATTTTTACCAAGGACTCGGCATCTCTTCGTTCACACGTTCACAGTCCTTTTTTCAAGGTTTGGTGCTTCCATACAAAGGGTTTAATGTCATTTTATCTAGGTATCGTGTTTTCTTCATTCACAGGTTTTAGGGTATTCTTTCCTTGCTTTACTGTCTCCTTCATTCACAGATTTATTTGGCTTCTCTCTTGGGGTTTAGAGTCTTCTTTTTTAGGATTTGGTGTCAATTTTTTGATATGGCTAAGCAGGTAAGACGGTTTCCTACATCGGTGTTCTGTGGAGCAAGGATACAAAACGGAGAGCACCAGATGGAATAGCTTCTAGAAGGGCATGAAAGGCTGATTTGAGCTCTGGAGGTCTCGTGAATCAAGGAGTCTGGAACATGGACGCATGCTTTCAGATCATTTTGGTTGAGCTGCAGAGCTCTTGAGGAAGTCTTTAATGCTCTTCCTGAAATATTCCTTAGTGCGCACCTGGTACTCCTGATCTGAGTGTCCTTTATTCACAGAAAGCCTGACATGGTGAACAGTCAGCTCGTGAATCCTTTCTTAGGGTTTAATGTCCTATTCTTATTGGAGTTTGGTAGTCACCTTTCAGATAGTACCAGTATTCTCGACCTCCCGTGATAGCATTTGGTATACTGTCCTTTTGAGTTCTTTCAGAGGGTTTAATGTCCTTTTTCAAGTGGCCAGTATAGTAGCACTAGGTGGTGGTTTCCCCTTTTTAGAAGTTGTAGTGTTTTCACTCCACAGATATAGATAGCATCTTCCTTTCCAAGGTTTTGGTGTTATCATTTCTTACAGTTATGGACTTCTTTTATCGGTTTATTGTCTTGTTTTGATAGGTTTTAGTGCCTTCCTCCTATAGCGCTTGTCGGGACAGCTGCTAAATGCCACAAAACTAGGAGAGAGATCTGGGTGACTCCCCATAAAGAGTTGAATACGTCCAAGGGAGTTTTTAGATACCCGGAGCCCAGAGGCGTCTCGGAGACTGAGATAAAAACTGAAGTTGCATCCCAAGGTGTAATTGACGGGCATAGTGTAACAGCTCGCTAAGGAACAGACAGTGCCCACCAGCACCCTCTTTCTGACATTCTGTACCCCTTCATTGCCTTCAGTCATAAAAGTGGGTTATTGGAATGTGCGCATTCAACTTTACATTCCGTCTTCAATACAATGCTTCAAGTGCCAGAATTTTTGGCACGTCAAAAGATCGCTGTTCTGCGGAGGAGGTCTGTGTGGTGTTTGCTGCAAAGCAAACCCATGATGGGTCGTGTAAAGATCATGCCCATTGTGCAGACTGCGATGGCGACCACCCCTCCTCTTCACGCAAATGTCCACTTCTGATTCAGGAAGCTGACATTCAGAAAGTTAAAACGGAAAATAACATTCATTTTCGAGGCGCGCAAGCAGGTCCTTGGGCGTCGTCTACTGAAGTTTCTTGTCCACTTAAGCTGTGAAAAACCTGTCATATGTTCTGTTTGCTGTCAAACAGATGTTTTTATTATCTTTTTTTAAACATCGCAACAAAAAGTATTAGTCCCCAAAGGAGGCAAATCCACCACCACCCAACCCAGTGTGGATGTCCCTGGCAGGGGGGTGCTAAATCCGCCACTTTTCAGACTACCCAGCAGTCTAATCCATCTGCTGCTGGGCAGACTAAAAGAACCAACTCACGAGAAGTGCCAGTGCGGGCAAGGGAGTCCAACCAAGTGTGGAGATTGTGGAGATTAAAAAGGCGACCTCCTCCGCCTCCACAACCTAAGCCGTCGCCGCCTGCGGGCAAGTCTGCCAGCGGGTCTGGAGAATCAAACAAACCTGTCCTCCATCAGAACCAGTTTACTCCATTAGACGCGGACGACTCAGAGATGAACTGATTTCTCTCTTGTTTGTCCTCTGCACCATGGATTGTACATTAATCCATTGGAATATCCGTGGTTTAAACTCTTTTAACTTTGAGGGGCTGCAGCTTGTGCGTCATACCCTTAAACCTCAGGTAGTAGCTCTTCAGGAAACAAAAATTTAAAAACCAGAAGAGACCTTCACTCTTTCTGGCTTCGGTACTCTTTCAAAACCTGCACAACCTTCCTCACTGAGATTAACAGCCGGCATTGTCCTTTATATCCACGGAGCTTTGTTGTGTAACCCTGTTGCTCTAACTTCCCCTCTCAGGCAGTAGCTGCGAGAGTCGCACTCCATGAACAGTTACAGTTTGCTCGCATATCTACCATTTTCAATTGATGAACTGAAATGTGCTGAGCAAACCTGTTACGATTCTGCTCCTGGCCTTGATGATATTCATTTATTAGCGTTTGAAATATCTTCTAGAGAGCTGTCTCCAGACCATTGTAAAAGTCTGCAACCATATCTGGACCACAGGATGCTTTCCGCCCTCTTGGCGAAAGGCCCTGATCATTCGATAACTAAGCCTGGAAAAAGACCATTTCAACCTTTCAATAGCTCTGACAGCTGCCTCCGTATTGGAAAAGATGGTCAACTCCCGTTTGATGTGGAAGCTGGAAACCCGATGGCCTTTTGGCCAATGAACAGTGCAGGTTCCGGAAGTACCACACGGCCGTTGACCATTTTAGCCCATCTGGAAACCACCATCCGCAACGCGTTCATTAATAAACATGTAGTTACTATCTTTTTGTATCTGGAAAAAGCGTATGATACCACTTGGAAATCTGGAATTCTTATGGATCTTCATACTCTTGGTTTTTGTGGTCATCTGCCTTTATATTTAAAACTTTCTGGCTGATTGGCTGTTCCAAGTCCGTAGTGGCGCCACGCTGTCTGACATCCATGGTCATTAGTTGGATGTACCTCAAGGGAGCAGCATTCTTTATCCTGCTCTGTTCAGTATCAGAATAAACGACATTGTCAATTCAGTAAAACGGGGGTTCCGAGTCCTCTTTGTTTGTTGACGACTTTGCACTCTACGCAGCTGGATCTTCTTGTGTGCCGCCATACAGTGTAAACTCTAACTTCATGTGGATAAGATTCGACAGTGGGCCGAGAAAACGGGTTTACCTTTTAATGCACCAAACCACAGTGTATCCATGTTAACAATTTTCGTCAGTTCTTTGCCGATCCTGAAATTCGTCTGGATAAATTCACCATTCCATTGTGAAAGAAGCTAAATTTCTAAGCATGAAAAAAAAACTAAATTTCTAAGTATTATTTTTCAACTTGATGTTGTTTTTTGCTGGGTGTTATTTTGTTTTTTCATTTTTTAAAATCAAAAACTGAACTTTAAAGTAAAATCCAACACTTAAAAACTGCTATAGGAAAGCACTGAATATTCTGAGAGTGGTGGCTGAAACTTACTTTAAATTCTTTGAGTTTGAATCTCTCTTCTGAGCCCCCAAACCTGTTTTATGACTTTTTTTTTTTTTTTTTTACCCCAAGTTCCAAAAGAAATTCGATGACCAACCTAGTTCTGTTCCACCTTTGGGAATTCGTATACTTCCCTACTTCAACAATGTAGATATAGACCTTGGAGTCGTGTGTGATTTATCCAAGTTTCCTGATGACCCACCATGGACTTCCTTCACTTCCGGGATCCTGTTTGATTAAGCTTCGCACCAAAAAGATACCTCCAGTTCCATGACATACAAGTCCTTTTTCGCCGAACTGTGTTCAGAGTTTCCATCCTTCGGAAGAATTTTCGTCGGTGGTTCCAAATGCGAGGATGGGGTTGCCTCTGCTGTGTATTGTGCAACTGCTCCTTCTCAGAGATGCTCTAAACACATTCCACGGACAGCTCCCATATACACTGCTGAGTGGACAGCCTTGGTCCTGGCTCTTGAAATGGTCTCTAAATCAAAACGTAAAGATTTTCTCATTTTGTCGGACTCCCTTTCTGCTTTGGAGTCCATTGCAGCCGTAACCTCAAACACCCTCGACTGCTGAAATTAGTCGTACTGTATACCTCACTGAAATAGATGGATACAACATAGTTTTTGCTTAGGTTGCCATGTGGCATTTCGAGGCAACAAAAGGTTGAACAATTTTCCAAGAGTGCCACAATGAAAGAATTGAGCAGATTGTCTTTCCCACACACTGATCTGAAATCCAAAACCCAGGCTTACGCCAAAGACCTCTGACAAAAGGAATGAAACTTGCAGACGGATAACAAACCATTTAAAATCCGTCCAAATCAGAGTTTTTACCATGTTCCCGTGGCGGTCGTAAAGAAGACACAGTTTTGTGCCGTTTGCATACAGGCCACTCCTTTTACACCCATTATCTTTTGAAAGATGAAGAAGCTCCATGGTGCATTCCATGTCATATACCACTCATAGTGTTATATTCTTTTTAGAGTGTTGGGACTTGCATGATGTGTGAGACATAAACATTTTACAGCACACTCCGTGACGACCTTGTTCAGAGATGTCCCACCTCATGTGATCTATGAATTTCTGAAAGAGATGAACATTTTTCATCAGATCTAAGATTTTACAGATTTGTAACGAAATATCCAGTGTGTTTTCAGAAGGTGTATTTCAAATGGTTGTGCAAATGATGCGCGTTTTCTTTAATAACTTATTAGTTGACTTTAACGCGGTGACAGCCCTAGTATGGCCCTTTGCGGTCAGCTTGGCTATAGGCAACTTTACCTTACCTTACCATAGGGCTGATAAGCCATTTTTTGTCAGAAGGGTTAATGTCAGCTTCTGTTATAGAGCTAATGCTACCCTTTCATAAAGTGTAGTGTAATCTTATTTCATAATAAAGTGTAGTGTAATCTTCTTTCATAATCTGAGTCTTTGTTTCGTAAGTTGATTGGTCTTTTCTAAGGCTAAGCGTCATTCACACTCTTCTCTTTCCCAGGTTTAGTATCATCTTTTTTCATACCCTTGACTGTCTTCTTTATTCTCAACGTGCATGAACGTCGTTCTTAGGCGTTAATCTCTACTGTTCATGCTTTAGTGTATTCTTTGTAATGGTTGAGCGGCGACTTCTTGGTCAGAGTTTAATCCGCGCTTCGTTTGTGGCAGGCCATGTTTTAGCGGCGACCTCTTGGTCAGAATTTAATCCGCGGCTTCGTTTGTGGCAGGCCATGTTTTAGCGGCGACCTCTTGGTCAGAATTTAATCCGCGGCTTCGTTTGTGGCAGGCCATGTTTTAGCGGCGACCTCTTGGTCAGAATTTAATCCGCGGCTTCGTTTGTGGCAGGCCATGTTTTAGCGGCGACCTCTTGGTCAGAATTTAATCCGCGGCTTCGTTTGTGGCAGGCCATGTTTTAGCGGCGACCTCTTGGTCAGAATTTAATCCGCGGCTTCGTTTGTGGCAGGCCATGTTTTAGCGGCGACCTCTTGGTCAGAATTTAATCCGCGGCTTTCTTTGTGGCAGGCCATGTTTTAGCGGCGACCTCTTGGTCAGAATTTAATCCGCGGCTTTCTTTGTGGCAGGCCATGTTTTAGCGGCGACCTCTTGGTCAGAATTTAATCCGCGGCTTTCTTTGTGGCAGGCCATGTTTTAGCGGCGACCTCTTGGTCAGAATTTAATCCGCGACTTAATTTGTGGCAGGCCATGTTTTAGCGGCGACCTCTTGGTCAGAATTTAATCAGCGGCTTTCTTTGTGGCAGGCCATGTTTTAGCGGCGACCTCTTGGTCAGAATTTAATCAGCGGCTTTGTTTGTGGCAGGTCATGAGGCATGGGCAGTCAGCGAGAATCACTACTAATCAACCATGAGCTTTCGAACTTCATCTTCCGCAACCACCTCCATCCTCACCAAGGGCAAACGACTCCAGGCACGGGATAATACCTACATCGTCATCGAGTTACTACAGGCTTCCAAAGAATCCGTTCCCATGGAATGCAGGAAGAAATGTGACTTCTGCTGGACCATCCCAGGACTTCAGGATACATTCACAACCACAAGAGACAGAGAAGACAAGGAGCCATGCTCAGAGAACTGTGAAGAACTTGGAAAAGTCAAAACGTTCTTGCTTTTATCAGCATTTTACGTGCATGTGTAGTGTGAGTGCGTGTGTGCGTGCATGCGTGCGTGTGTGTGTTGTAACATTTGTGTTATGTTGATACTGATTTAGACGTTGCCATCTTGCATCAGAGAAGCTTTACACTGCAAGCATGAAAACGAGAGCTGACTATCTGTGCGACTGGATTTTGTCAAAATATATCGGTTAGTACTAAGACATTTCCGTGGGAACTAATCTAGAAGAGCACAATGTTAGAAATAGGTCGAGGGATAGACGGGATGTGGTGGGAGGGGGAGGAGCAAAGGTGTTCTGACTGAATGCGTGGGGAAGGGGGTGGGAGAAGGGCAATGGAAGTACAGGCTGAGGTAGTTATATTAACACGAGAATGTGGAGAAAAAAAATCATCCCACTAAAGCATTCGGATTACATCGTGACAAAAACAAAGACGCAATCTGCCAGCGCCAGAAACACTGCAAAATCCCCCACCCCACCCCCCCCCCCCAAAAAGGTAGAAAAGTGTTTGGTGTGTATTCGTCACAAAGCCAGCAGAGTTGAAAGAGGGAGAGAGAGAGAGATGTTGAATGTCAAAAAGGGCGGTCAAGGAGTCATCCTTAAGTGGGATATATAGAAGGCAAATTAGCCAAAAATGCCATTTTTGCTGGCCAGGGATAGGGGTGGGTAGTTCAGAAATCCGGGACAACCCCATTCCCTTGTTCATCCCTGCACCATCCCCCTTCCCCTTTCCATCACCTACCCCCTAGTATTCAACCTGGGCGACTCTCCCCTTCTCTCCAGCATACCCTTTTTCTTTTTCCCGTGGACCATCTTTTGCTCCTAATTCATACTGGCCCCCTCCTCACTTCCCTGTGATTCCACCTCCTGCCCTCTGCCCCTCTCTTTCCTTTTCCTCCTTTCAGTGATTCAGTCAATCGGGAATTAGTTAACCAGGAAACGGGATTCAGTATACCTGTTAATAGTGTTAAAGATGCTGAGATGGGAATTAAACTTCCCTCTCTCCCCCCCGTCTCTCATTCTCTCACCACTTTGTTTCGTCTTTCCCGTCATTTCAGACCCTCTCCGTCTCTCCTCACTTCCCCCTTTGCAGCATGCATTTCCTTGGTTTGAATCGTAAATTTCATTATTTCTACTGCTGCTTTTCCTTATTTATTTACACCTTCTTCATTCCCCCCCCCCCCCCCCCCCCCCCCCCCCCCCCCCCCCCCCCCCCTCATCCCAACACAAGTCCCTGGGTTTTCATTGTTCTCTAGCATTATCATCCTGCCCCATCTTACCTCACCCCATCCCAATTCTTAAAATCCACCTGCTCCCGCTATTTCAGCCCCCCCCCCCCCCCCCCCCCCCCCCCGCTCCCCCCTTCCATAAGTCTCTTTCCTGCATAAAAACTCTCTCCCAGCTCACTGCCAAGATCCCCTCCATCGTATGTCAGCTTTTGACACCCCCCCCCCCCCCCCACCCTATCTTACTTCAAAACGACCACCCCCTCTGCCTGGCCGTTTGACATTGAAAGTGTGCTGACATTGATGGAAACGTGCATTCTTTGGAGTGCCCCTCTTGGACATGATAGGTAGGCCCTATGGTTATTTGATCGATTGGTTTGATTTTTTTTTTTCCGATCCAAAAAAAAAAAAATCGCTTTGTTGTTGCTGTCGTCGTCGTCGTTGTTGTTTTATTCTTACATCTATTCTTAATCTACCTTTCTCCCCACTACATTTCCATCGGATCTCCACTCCTACAACACACACATGAGCATGCGCGCGCGTGCACACACAATAACACACATACAAAACACACAAATCACACACGCACACACACACATACACACAAGGAACATACACACACACAAGTACGTGCGTACATACACGCACAGACACGGACACACATCACACACACACACACACACACACACACACACACACACATACACACACGCATACACACACATATATATATATATATATATATATATATATATATACACACATCGCACACGTGTATCTACCAACGCATTTTTTTCTCTCTCCCCAACCCTGCCTCCGCCCCATTCCCGTACCCTCCCTCTCTCCCCTCCTGTAAGGTGTGGTATAAACAGAAACTGATACAAGAAAGGATGAGGTAGTTTCAGTGACTTTATCTTTTAAACCAGCTTCTTTCCCATTCATGTTCCTCTCAGTCTTCGATACAAGGATGTTTGTGTGTGTGTTTTTTTAGCCCCTCTCAGTCCCCCCGATACCCGATTAAAATTCTTTTTTCTTGTGAATGTCAATAGTAAGTTTTAGACCCCAGATCCTCCCTCACTTTGTGCGCCGTTCATACCGGCTGCACACCAAAAATAAAGCACCAAGGCCTTGCTTAGGGAGTCAAGCATTTATAGACTGGCGCAATGAGATTGTTTTGAGAATGATTATTGTGTTGAGAGTCGATTCTTCTTGTTTTCTTTCATATGGCCATCAAGGTACAAGCTAAGTGGTTCTAAGCAGACAGATTGAAATCAAAGGAATGCGACTATTTGGGGGCTTGCAGCTGGCGCAAAGATAGGGTCATGGGCGAGTGCGAAGGCCTGACATGTGACGTCAACTAAAGGGAAGGCCATGTATAAATCTAAAGATCGTATGTGATGTCATTGGTTGAAAGCCTCTAAAAACAAGGGAAATAATTGGGTGGAGAGTGGTTCTTTTGATCAATGAACGTTGAATGCCCACTCAAACGTATGGAAGGCCTCAAAAAGCTCACATGGATTATATAGTGTTTTAGTGCAAATCCCAATTGTGGCGTGCGGCCACAGCCTGAAGTCTTACACACTTTCCGTTCGAGGGACGCACATGTGAACTGGCTGTCAATCCTTTGGTGTTGGACCGATGCCTGTGTTATACCGCAACACTTGAGGGCGAACCACTCAAGTGTGCGATTGTTTGTTCTTAAGGGTCAGGCATTGTGACCAAGCATAGGGTATGGAGTTACTCATATGTGATGCCATTTCGCGTGCGCGTGTGTGTGTGTGTGAATGTGTGTGTGTGTGTGTCTTGGAAAGCTACGTGTCGTCTTTTTATGAGAAATGACAATACAAGACAGATGGTTGGTCTTTCCTGAAAACTACCGTCGTCTTTTTATGAGAAATAATGATATAGGAGAGAGAGATAGAGGGAGAGTCATACACACACTTGCACACATACACTCTGGTTCACAAATCTCTCGCGCTGTGCATTGAACCATTAATCATGAAAGCTATTCCTTTACAGTGATGAAACTGGTGTAGGATATTCGACATGAGCATTTCACAGCAGACCCCACATGAAGACTCGCTTCGGAGATGTTCCACCCGATCTGAAATCTGAATGTTGACTTTCTTATTAAAAAAAAAAAAAAAAAAAAAAAAAAAAAACTGGGAGAGGGTGGGGGGGTTGGGGGTAGATTTTTCATCTTGTTTAAGATTTTGTGGAAGAAATGGATAGGATTTAAGCCAGTTTTAACACGTTTGGGATGACGTTAAACAAACAAAAATCAAATATTTAACTTCGGATAAAATAAAGTAAAATAATACTGTGCCAGAAAGTGTAACAGGACCTGCAGGTCTACAGACAAGAGCGGAGAAGAGGTATGCTCATTTGCTTGTGCTTTTTTTTTTTTCCTCCTGTGTGCGCAGGAGTATATAATTGTTTGGAAAGGCTGTTCTTCTTCTTCTGCATATGCAGGTTGATACTCCTGTGGACCCCCTGTATAGAAAGGCAAGGATTAATCCTATCTACCCAACAAAGGGAGTGGATTTTTTGTGTGTATGACCGTTTTTATTCCACCATTAAGGCAGCCATACTCAAACTTAGGGGAGGAAGGCTGTTCAGAAGATGACGCTTGTTCTTGATAAATAATGAAAATTATATCTATCATAACAACAACAATAACAATAATAAAAACAACAGCAGCAAAAACAATAACAATATAATGAAAATTATACAGGTGGTGACAATAAAAACAACAACGTAACACTGACATATAGATGAACATGCAAATAATGATAATGACAACAATAGTATCATGATCACAATGATAATGGTCATGATGATAGAAAAAACATGATTAAGATAATTTCAATGAGAAACCAATGAATGAGTAATAATGAAACACAAATTGCATGAAAATAACAGTTGCAGAAAATAGAGATTGAACAAAATGAATAGAATTGAAATGGAAAGAGAGCCCATTCACACAATACAGCTAATCTGTGGATACATGTACAGATATCTCGCCACTCTTTGCTCTCTCTGCCCTTCCACCCTCCCTCTCTCTACCACAATATGTGGACCATACGACCTCTCTTGTTATTTCCACTGGTTCATTTCCCCCCTAAATCAAAACGGAATCATGATTTGGTCTTTACATGCCCTTAAACACTGGAAAAAGGATTGGTCAATGTCGAGGTGGTTCATCTGGTTGAGCACTGAGTTTGCAGTAAAACATTGCAAGTCTGAATTACAGTAGCGCTTGACTTAAAAATTAATCTTCTCGTCACCCATCTTGGTGTGTTGTGGTACAGTGCACTGTAAGATAGGCTGCCTTCTGCTCGCCTACCATTATCATCTCCCCCTGCCCTTTCACTGCAGGTGGGTATGGACTTTAAAGCAAAATGGCGTTAAAACAGCGAGAGATATGATTTGCAGCTTCACAAGTCGTGTGAGTACACGGGATGATATCAGTCTGTGAAAAATGGGTCTTTGTGCATTGCTCTGTCACAGGATACAGTTTGGAAGAAGATGCTTGGCCACAGGGAACTGAACATCCACCGGGAGAAAGTGCCCCTTGCAATTGTCTCTTCTCTTTGTAAACCTTGCGTCCTTGGTAAACTTTGAAAGGTTTCTGTGCAATGGATTTATGGAAGGGCAAGTTGGTGAAGAAAGTGAACAATTTGTGTCTTATGATTACTAATACTCTTTCAAATGACTTGCATCAACTGTATTACTAAAATGTTTACCCCACACTGCCGATGTCTGAGTTTAACGTCCTCAAAGCAATCGCTTTCTAGAACAAGTTGTGTGCTACAGCAAGCTGCAGAAGGAGTTGGTGGCAGGCAGGTTTGATTGAAGTCTGCATCTGCGTGTGGGAGGAAGTACCCTGAGTAGCTGGTTCCCTCAAGCAGAAGCCTCGGTCAAGTTGTTCATTTGCAGACAGTTGACGTTTTCCTTCTTTTGTAGTTAGTTGTGGTGGTGTTGCCTTCCATCAAAGGTCGTCTGCAGGGCTACTGGGTGTCTGTCTTCGTGCTGAGTGGTGATGATTCTGTGCCGTGTGAGGCTCACTCGGGGGAAACGTACAAGATAGAAATCACCGAGCCACTGCACATAGATCCATGTCCACTGTGTGCCCGTGAAGGACATTCTCACCACTCCCTTGTAAAGGGGAGGGCCCTGCTAGTCATCGCCAAACCACCCCATGCCTCAAGAGCCATCCCAAAGTGACACAAGCTAGGCTCGTCGTCACTGCTGAGGAGAGCAAGGTAGGCTATGCCCCCCCACGCCCATCTGCCACCTTGGTGCCCTCTGCTGGTGAAGCCATCTCCAACCAGATATGGCTGTACGACCAGGAGGAGCTTGCCCTACACTTCGGAGTGTCCATTTACATACTTAAGCATTTGCATATTCATGCATATGTACTCTACCTTAACCTGTCCGTTTCATTCAACATCCATCTTGCGCCAAAATTTGGGAAGATAAATGATCGGATGTTGTTCGTTTTCATGGTCCTGAATATTGTTTATCTTGCCTGAAGAAGACTCAAGAGGTCAAAATGCATGATATTTTGTCTTGTAAATTGTTTGTCCCTGTTGACTGATGGATCAGTTATAATTTCTCTTTAAAAATTTGTTTGAATTTCCGTATGCAGTCACCTTACTCTGAATATGACTTTTGAAGTTGAATTGTACAAACTTCAGCTGGCAACAGTTTCAATTCCTAGTTGAGTTGATATTCCAAATTATGCTCATTTATAAATTTATGGGCTCATTTATAAATTTATGGGCTATGTATTTGTGTTCATCATTTTAATCAAATCATATGTTTAGCTTCAATTAACAACCTGTGCTTTTGACATGAACTGTTCGTCTGAACCAAATTTTAAAAAACATTGCCAACATGGACAGAAATGGCATTCCAGCATTGAATATATTTATAAAGTAACTTTACTCTGCAAAAGGCAGTTGAATATATGTGTTTGAAAAATAATTACAGTACAGCTTACAACAACCCAGAGAAAATACTCTTTCAAACGTTTATATTGTATTGACTTACAACACCTCTAGGCGAACCATTTAATTCCATTGAAACTTCTCATCAAATATTGCGATAACAAAAAATCCATGCAAAAAGTACATCTGCATGGGGAAATTCTTCAATGCAAGATGTATCAAGTGCAAAGATAAAAACATTGGAGCTGAATCTGCCTCTTAAGGAGACGGAATCTCTGCAAGAAACATGTGAACTGGAAGATCTGACTGCATTTTAAGTTAATTAATACTTTGAAAACAGATGAATTAAATTCTTGATAATTTCAGTTATTGGAGAATTTCATCGTACTCTGATGTTCTAGCCAAAAGCGTTTTTTTTTCTGAAAGTGACAAAAGATCAGGTAATTTCAAGTACAGTGTTTGTTCCTAGTGAAACATGGTTTGCTTAATTTCAAGGTAATTGCTATATTTCAATCTGCACAATTTCACATGGAACCTTTTGTTTCCAATATATCTGAAGCTTGGTTAGTTCAATTTCCACTGCTTCACTCCCAATTTTTGCCTGTAGTCTTTTGATCAGGTTTCTGTTTAGATCTATTACAAGGTGTGAATGTGTGTGTGTGTCTGATAGATCTAAAAAAAGAGAGAGGGAACAGAATGGCAATCTAGTGAGTTGTTACTTACTTAGATCAGAAGAATAGAAAATGATTTAATGTCTGTGATTAAATCAGTTGGTTTAATTTCAGACAAACATAAGTGCTCCTGTGCACATGCATGCTCACAATCACAGACACATGCACACATAAATATGCACATACATTCATGCATGAACACATATGCATGCATGCATGCACACACAAGTGCATGCTTGCACACACACACACACACGCACGCACACACACACACACACACACACACACACTCACTCACTCTCTCTCTCAGACACAGACACTCGCAAACACATTCTTAGAAAGCGAACAGGCTGCCGTTAAGTTTGTATTTAAACCACATGGTCTGCAGTTAGACAATTACTGTCAGTATGTTCATAACGTCTTTGGCAAAGCACATCAGCTCTACTGTCGCACATCTCCAGAGGATGAAAGTGGCTCAAATAGACGACAAACCTGTTCTCTCTGGTGTTGTCAGGTAAATACATATGTTACTTAGATAAATCAAAAATATTTCTAAATTGCTTAAAAAAAAAAAAAACACCCAATCTATGCTGCTAAACACACACACACACACACACACACACGCACATGCACATGCACACACAAATGCGATAACCAACACATGAGCCATAATCATATATATTCATTTCAAGCAATAAATTTATCCTTCTGACAGCAGTAGAGTTCCATATGGTGTGGTGGTATTACACATGCATTTAAACTCATTATCAGTATCAGAGTTTCTCGAAGTAATAGGTATCAATCATGTATATGGACTACAATGTATCATGTTATACTAATTTGGTGATGTTTGAACGAGTCTTGTGGACAGCCAATCCAACAACTAAGAAGTCAGAATAACAACTGGTATACATACCAAACCTTAGAACAAATGCTAAGTTTTATGTTTTCTTTCATAGTTTAAATTAGCCAGCTGGATACTGCTTTTGAAAGCCAAGAAGAATAAATAAAAAAATTTGTGCAGATATGATTTACGGTGATGGTAAAACTAAATTTTACAAATGATAAATTCATCTTTTTTGTTGTTTGAAACACATTTAATTTGGTGTACACGAAAAAGACGTACTGGCCAGGGAGAGAAATTACCTGGTCGGACTTATTCACTAACACCAGCTATGATATAAGTACACTTGCACAGCAATAACATGCAAGCACAGAATGACAGAGATATGTTTCCATTTTTTTTTGCAGTTAAATATCACCATAACTGAGGGTGTAAGTCAATTTATATTCATTGCTTTCATGAAAAAAATGTTGAAAAAAAAACAAACTTACAAAAACCATCAATATGAAAAACTCTGGCTAATGAAAGTCGCCTCATTCTTGATTTATTGCTTAATTTCAATTTCATGCTAAAGCAAGAAGAAAAAAATAATGAAATCAAGCAAAAATTTGACAATTCGAAGTTTGGATAATTTCAAGTCATTTGAATGTCCCCAGGCACTTGAAATCAAGAAGTTTTCACTGTACTGTTATTTTGCAATGTGCACACATCACCGCCATGGTTTTTTTTTCCTCGGCTCCAGCAAAGACGCTCCAGTGTCTCGTGCATAGTTTCACTTGTCAGTTTACTATGTACCAGTCCACATCAGGCTGAATTGTCTCTTATCTTGCGTCTTCCAGAACAAAGGTTGATGCGGGTAGCCTTCGGTTTCCACCACCAGGTAGCGATACTCATACTTTCCAGACTCCCCCTGAAATGAACACACCAAAGTCAAATTTAGAAGAACAAAGTTAAAAACAGCTTGGGGTAAACATCTTTCTACATTAGGATTTTTTCCCCCACTGTCTCATTTTCCTCACCTTCTCAATCTGGTTCCCCCATTTACACCCAGGTCTGTTCTTCACAGCTTCAATAGTGGCATCCTGTGCGGCGCAATTCATATCAGGTCATAGGAGACAGCCCATAGGAGAAGACACAGCAATGCTGCCGCTTATTCTGTATTATGGTAGCTTGTTATCAGCAGAATTTTCTATGGTCTAAAACAACAGCGACAATGCTGTAAGGGCCTTAGGTAAGTGATGGCAAGCGTATGAATATATATATATGTGCATGTGTGTGTGCATGCATTTGTGCATACATGTGTATGTAAATGTCTGTGAACAAGCTGTGTATCTACAACTATGTGCACAAGTTAACCTTGCCAATGGATTTACCCACCTTCTGTACCTCCACATGTACTGTGGCTTCTTGTAGGGTCCTTCAATGTAGAAACGCATTCTCATGTGGGGCACGCCTTTGACATCAAACTCTGTGTGGCTGACACAAAAGAACAGTTGAGCTTAATGTGTTTCAATTACTGTCATTAATTCTGGTCAGCAATATATCCCTGAACAAAACTTTTCAATAGAATGTACCTTTTGTTTTCAACATATGAAAATACCATATCTATTTCTGTTCCCACACATTCTCTCGCATCTTTATTACCACTATGCATAGGCACCTCCTTCTCCCCCTCAAAAAAAACAACAACAACAACAACAACAACAACAAAAGAGCAAGAGAAAAGCACCAAAGAAAATACACTGAAACAAATACTCAAAAGTGTACAGTCAAATGTCTGGAAAGATTCAAATTCAGAATCAGTTTGAAAAACATGACCTTGGCGCCAGCAACAGCTTGTTTTTGAGGCAAGACGTTCTATGAGGCCAGTATTTCTAGGGTATCTGGCCGATACCTGGCCAACAGTCTCTGTAAATGAGCGATGGCCAGTGAGGTCCACTTTGTTTGAGCAAACCAGTTTATTTTGCTACAGCTGCATCTGATTACAGGGTTTATCTGTTGATGATTCCTGAATATGTGCCTTACTTCTCTTCGGCATGCTGACTCATCAAATCAAGACTTGAAAAAGAGCAGCTGCCATCATGTAGTGGTTTAGAGGTGCAAGCCTGCAGGCAGGGAGGTTGTGGATTGATCCCTATGAGAGGCATTTATCAATATAATATTTTTTTCACCTGGCCAGCTCTAGCCAAGCTCAGTGTGCTTGAGACCCAAGTGGGACACTGGAGCCACACAGTCCAGTTTCACCCTCCTCATCGATGCATCTTCGAGTTTCACTCAAATTTCAAGACCAACACTGCAGGTGCCTGTATCTCTCTCAAGTTTGGTTGATGCCTTTATGTTATGAAAATAGAGGTATAGATAACGGTCCTGTAGTCCCTGTCCAAAGTGGACTTCCACAGCATCATCTACATCACTCTTACCTTCATCAATCTTCAAAAAAAAAAAAGTTTTAAGCACTGTGCCATGTCATGCCCTGCTCACATTGTGACATCAGTTTTCATTTCATCTCTATGTGCATGCCAAGGTGTTTTGCACCAGTCTTCAGTATCAGCAAGTTCATGGAAACTGTTGTTGAGGCAACACAGTGCTGCATTATGGAAGGAGACATTCACCATCCCGATTAAAGATGTAGATGGCTTAGTAGGCAGCGCGTTCTGTGTATGTTAGGCCGGAGCAGCAACACTAAACAACACTGAAGCGTGGCAGCAGCAGTGCGGTATCTCCCCTGGTTGATTACCCTATGATGACTTGATCCTGACTGCTTTGTGTGGACTGCTCTGCTGGGGCTGTAAGCAGCAGGACCAACCAGGGTGCGCGGTGTGTGAGGGGGAAAGAGTAATGCCACAGGGGGAAAAGGGGAGGGGGGGGGGGGCACAGAAGGTAAGGCATTAAAAAAAAAGAACAGAAAGGTCTCAAAGTAGAAGAAATTTAACGAGAGTCATTGCTCCCTGGTTAAGAATCACATACAAATTATCTTGACCCAATATGATAAAAACATCTGATGACTTCAATGTTTTCAAACATGACTCGAGATCTTTTCTTTCTCAACAAATTTACTGGTTGCCCTGATTTTTAGTAGTTATGTTTGCAACTGCGTGTTTAATGTTTCCCATACGATTTCAAAACTAGTTTACTTATAAGTACAGTCGAATCAAACAGATGAACATTTCTGCATACCCTATGGATACCTACAAACCTGTTGTCATCCTCGCTTACAGAAAACCCATCAGCATGGGATAAAAATGACAAACACTTTTTCAATACCTCACATGTCGACGACGCCCTCTTCGAGTTGTCTCCCCATAGCCTTTAATTGGTTCACCAAGGGCAGCAGTCACCTGAAAAAGAGTCAAACAGTTCTATCCATGCAAACACGCAAGTTGGCCTGTGCTCAGAGACATTTATACTGTCGATAAAACTGAAGCATCAGTTTCTATTTCAACTATTGTAATGAAAATATACCACAAAGAGTAGACACCTCAACATGGATACCCAACTACAGTGACACTGGAGTACATTACATGGTGAATGTAACTCTTCATTTGTCTATCACATCAGTATTCACAGCTGAGACGTTATGCAGTGTAGGCGCCCCCACCTTCTCCTACCTGTTTATCACATTGATGTTCACACCTGAAGGCTACATCCAGGAACGCCATGAATTCTGTGCCCGTTCCCCCCACCCAGTTTAGCTAACAATCCATAACAGTACCAGTGGCAATCCATGAGGCATGTGCATGTGTGACACTTCCCCTTCTGTTCAGCATGAGACTGCAGAAAACAGCCATGCCTTTGACAGGACAGCCAGGACACTGTGATTCTGAACATGTCATCTGTAATACATGAAAGCGGCTTCCTATTTGCTGAATGTTGCCACACTCAATGATCCGGGTAGAACATCCTTCAACACCCCTAAGGTTACATGGGAAAAACCAGGAAAAACTGTCTCAAAACAGCAGCAGGAGGGTGGGGTGATGGGGTATCTGTCTCATGGGCACTGAGACAACCCAAACAACCGCCTGTTAGACTGGGTGTCATTCTGACTAACAGAACTCGCAAATCCGATAAGAACTTGTATAAATCTATCAGGGATGTGAGATGAGTCTGGAAAAAAGTCTAGAGACAATTCGCGTTTCTCATACACAAAATTTACGTGTAGATTCCACATCCCTGAAGTATCTCTTAAAAAAAAAAGGGGATGGGGTGGAGCTAATTTTACTTTCCCTCTCTTGCTCTCAAAATAACTTGATACATTCTAACGTTCTGACATTTTATTTCCTTTAAAACACACACACACACACACACACTTGCACTCACACTCATAAGACTTACAAGAGGGGGGTATGTGTGTGTGTGTGTGTGTGTGTGTGTGTTATAATTTCAATAATGCGGGCATAACATTTTCAAATGATGATATGACATATGTAGAGACGGAAATGAAATTAAAATACTGGTAGCTGACACATTTAACTGGAAGTCAACTGAAACTGGAGGCATTGAAGCATTTAGAGATGGAGGTGAAATGAACACTGAAGGTGTTGAAATGTTTAAAGCTGCATTAAAGAAAGATGGCAGGTGGTCTCTTACCTCAAGACTCTTCTGACATTTTTTGAGAGCATCACCGTAGACTCCGCTGGGACTCTCTGAGGACAGCAGCTCTCGTCCAATCATGTAGAACATCAAACCTGTGCCACACATCTCCATGATTACAATCAGAACTGTTGAAAAAAGTGACATAATAAATTAAAAGGATAACAACAACAAAACCAACTGCAAACTGGCAGTGAGAATGCCAAGCCTGCTGAGAGGCTTTGGGCTGAAAAAGAGAGAATTCATACAAAAGGAACAAACAAACAAAAAGGAAGAAACAAAACAGATTCTTACACACTATGACTCCAAATCCAAGATGCAGATATCAAAACCACTACCCACAAACACAAGTATGCATGCATGCACAATGCTGTTCAAAGATTGTAACACACACACACACACACACACACACACTTGCGTCAACCCTAACTAACCACAACTCCAATATAGTGACCCCCCCCCCCCCCCCGCTGTCATTGTGACCTCACAGGTCAGTGTAATGTCTCCTCCACTTCCTGCCTGGGGTCCAGTTGTGTCCAGGACTGAGGTGTGCGTAGATTCACCTGCAGGGGATGAGGAGTACTAAGATTGGGGGGGGGGGGGGGGGGGGGGGGGGGGGGGACACCAAAGGGTCTTCTAAATTTGCCTAGCTCCATGGTTAAATTGTGGCTGCAGTCAGCAACTTGGTGGTGGCATGTATGTGTCTCTCTTAGACCAGTGTTATGATTACTCAAAAAAAATGACTGAGCAGTATGACTCCGCCTCTTCACAATGACCCCCATCTTCTTGTGGGCTGCTGGCATTAGGACCGCACGAGAATATCCCTGGGTTGGGCGGTGTGTAGGGGAGCAGCTTGAATAAGTGGACTGAAAGTAAAGTGATGCTAATACAGTGATAAAGCACGGAAGATCTTGGAATAGCAAAAAACAAAGAACACAATCAAAGCATCAAAGCAAAAAAAAAAAAAAAAATCCCCCTATATAAAAGCAATTACCCAAAACAAACAATCGGTCAATCCACTAATCAATTGTGAGTCAATATACCATCATGAATGATTTATATACAAATATAAAGAAAAAAAATGCTTACCAGTCACAGCTATCCCAACAATGATGACCACAGTGTAAGATGCATCCTTTCCCACTTCTTTCACTACAAACAATAAAAATGGAAACTCCATTATGCATAAAGAGAGACACAACAAAGAACAAACAAACAAACAAAAAAAAAAAAAAAAAAAAGAAAAGAAAATAACAGGAGGGAGGACCCTTTAAGTTGGCTCTAGCTGACTTCCCAAGTTAAACTGAAAGAAAAGTTCAGACCAAGAACACACAGACGCATGCATGCACACACACCCTGCCCCATCACACACACACACACACACACACACCCAGTGCAACAATACATGGCTGTGTCAATTCAACAATATATACCATGAATCGGTTTTCCTTTTCCAATTCAGGAAGTGAGGATTTGGGACAACGGATTGATTTGACAATTCTTGCCTGATCAGTGATCTGCCTGAGTGGGATGTTCTGAGCCATGAATTCTTGGATGCTAAAAATGTTACAAACCAGCAGGTGAAAAAAAAGGCACATCATTCTGAAACAACATCTTCTTCTGCCACCAGTACACTTCTAATTGTCAATTATTAATGCTATGAAAATATGCAGTCTAATGCCATTACTCCACACAAACATAATTATCATAATACACAATGATAATTAAAACAAGCAAAAAAAAAAAAAAAAAAAAAAAAAAGAAAAAAAAGATGAGAAAAGTGAACAGGTCTTACAATTTCAGTACTTTTCAGACAAAAGTTAGCCTAAAAGACATGCCCCATAAAGGGTAGAAAGGGAGAAAGTCTTTCCAGTTGAAAGATTCCGCATGATCAGATGCACCAGTACATGGCATTCAAGCTGAAGGATCACAATCTGAATCCCAGCAGACTTGCCTGGCTGGTGATGGATGGGAGATCTCCTTCATCTCCCTGGCCAGCAGCTGGACAGATTTGTTAGTGTACACCTAGATCTAAACTCCATTCTCTGCATCAAACTCTTGTCATCAATGTAAATTTTATACTGAAAGAAAAAAAAATTGCCAATACCAATGACCAGAGGGATTTTGTCAGGAGCAGCAGGTATTGAAGCGTCCTTCACCTTCACCTGGATTTAATTTGATTGCAACAAAGCAGTTTCCAATTCTTGGGTGCTAACTCCTTCATGACCAGTCTGTCATATCTTTGTGTGTGTGTGTGTGTGTGTGTGTGTGTGTGTGTGTGTGTGCATGTGAAGTCAAACTCAAAATCTTATTTTGAGATGATACATTGGGTTGAAACATATGATTCTGTTGTGTTTTCTTTTCATCAGATCAGAATGAATTTGATTAAAAAACGCCCTGAATGTTCTACAAAAGCCAGATAAATGCACAAGTTGGCAAACTTAAATGACTTCCATCTAGATATTTGACAAAAAGGAATTAACTAGTGGTGTTCTAGATAGAGGGCCCATAAACTAAAGGTTTGCAGTTAATGATGTTGGTCTTGCCTTTTTGTCCCACTGTCAGGTGAGCATAAGGATTTTCTCTCTCGCCTGAACAAGGCTTTTCTTATCATCTGTTTCTTTTGAATCCTTCTCCGTGCTGTTGTTCCGCCGACACACAATGCTCCCAGACTTTATCTTCAGACACAGATCTCCAGGAGCAACAAGGGTACTACTTGTCGGACGCATGTGGCATGGCGCACTTGGAAAACGAAAGTCCTTGGTATGTCCCAAAGCCAGAAACCCATAACCACGATTTATGCCTGGGACCGAAGACAGCTTAAACGAGTGCCTAAAATAAGATCCTTCAATGCAGACAAAAGATCTTGGCAGATTTACAAATATTTTCTGCATATGCACACTCATTTTAGTCGTCTTTTAATGTACTCGAAAGTCCTCAAAACTCCATGGTGAATGAAATTGCGAGAGTGAGCTCCCTTAACATCAATGCCGGTGAGAAATTTTCTTTTCGTAGAATTAAAGTTAAAAAAAAGTTACCCATAATTTAATGATTGACAGGTTTTTTTAACGTTTCTACTCTGATCTTCATAATTTATTGTACATTTTAATATAATTTCAACTTTTAGGACATGACTTGCTTATTCCCACATTGACTGCTGCATTAGTTCTAAACATCATGGCGCTCGCCGATGTCTGCGGTTTCAAGTACCAGGACGGAAAGTCCAAGCTGAACTTGGGTTTTGGTGAAGGTTTCAGCAATCCATCTGCTTTTGATGCACTTGCAGCTTCACAGAGTTTTACTGTGCCACAGGGTATTGATGTGAGTACAATTTACCTTCAAATGGCGCCATACACTCAAACCACTGAATGTGCTGATTCACTTCACGTTTTCAACAGAGCAGACGCTAGAAAGACAGACTGGCAAATTCAGTATGAGAGTTGCACTCAGACTGATCAGTTAAATCAGAGGTTCCGCTAGCCTTTGAAAACAACTGGTGCATGATAACAGCAAGAAAGGTACCGACTGTCGGGCAGCCGGTACTACAATGTTGTGACAACCAACTAAAAACTTTTAATAGTATGACAACCAACTAAAACTGCAGTTCTAGAATTCTTGCAAAGACCAGTGTGACCTCCCTGGTACTGTATAGTGGTAAATTCAAAGCTGGAGTCAGCAGTTTGTGCTGATCCAGAAGCTGCTCTGGCCTCTTCTAATGATATGTGATATCAGCGTTAGCACAGTGGAGTCAGTGGATGCCAAAATCAACAACAACACAAGGAAATGGCTTAGTGCCAAATCAAGTCTGACAATCACTGTATCTTAGTTATTAACACATAGTAAAAATATATTTTAAAACATTTCTTTGTTTTACTCTTTTTGAAAAAACACTAAATGGTGACCAAAAGCATGGTTCTAATATACTGTGCCTAAAAATTTGACCTTTCCAAATAATCTTATTAGAAATGAGTAATAGAATCAAAATTGATAGGCAGAGAGGAATAGGGGACAAAATGGCAGAGGGCAGGCAGATTCAGATGGATCGGTAGGTTGAAAATACTTAGTGATAGTCTGCGAGCTATCCTTCCACTGTTGGAGGCAAAAAAGATGTTTGCTTGTGTTCCGTGAGCATGTGGTGCTAAGACACCATAGAGTTTCTCTCTGTTGTAAAAAACTGTGTGGAAAACTGGATGGAAACTATTTGAAAACTGGATGCATTATTAGCGTCCCCTGACCAGGTGGTAACCACATAAATGTGTTCAGTGAGCATTTAGCACTAAGATACTGTAGAGTTTCCGTCTGTGGCAAAACTTTGTGGAAAATCAGATGCATTATTACTGTCCCCAGATAGTAGATGGTACTGTAGCCAGACAGACTGAACACTTGGACACTGAGCATCTCCACAGCCCTCTGTCCCCAGTCATAAGTCACAGGATAGAGACGATGTAATCGCCCACTGGAGTTGTCTAACCAGGCCTTTGGTGATCTGCGGGACATGTACTGTCCACTGACCCTGTAAAATGGTCTTGGACAGGAAGTCATGGTGAAGCAGACAAGCTCATAATGGGTGAAACTGAAGAAAAGGCTGTGTCAAGCATTGGCCTATGACATAATGGAATACCCTGATGGAGACTAGGTCAGACTGATGCTTTGATAGTAATGATACTGGTAACGGCTGTTGATGAAAAAGCATCAAAAGAAAAACAATCCCTCCAGGTGAAATGGTGACTTGTCTTGCAGCCACAGGTAGATTTCCAGAATGTTACGCAGCAGAATGACACAATTAGACAATAACATTTTGACTATGGAACTGCCAAAGAACAGCAGCAAACTGGTCCATGGGACTTTGAAGTGGAAGTAGGAGCAAAGATCTGGAAGTAAGAAATTGGATGCTTTGAGTTTGAACTGGGTATGAGGAGGGAAGATTTTGAAGTTTGTCAAAAACTGTTGATCTGGGCACTACTAGCTTGTGCAGACTTCCACATTTGAGAGGGGCATTGTTCCACTTACATTCCAAGTTCTCTATGAACCCAAATCAATCTGCCCCTTCTCTCGTTCACTTTCCCCCCCCCCCCTCACAACACACACTCCATTACACCTCTGAGTTATGTTCATAAACAAGCACACTCATTCTTTCATACACAGATGACACATGCATGTGCACATGCATGTCCATGCACATGCACTTATGTATAGATTGTATATAAACATGCACACACATAAAACACGTGTCCACATGCATGCGTGCGCGCACGCACACACACACACACACACACACACACACACACACACACACACACCACACGCACACACATGTATATGGACATGCATACTTCACACATTCCCACATTTCCTTCTAGCTGCTACCCCACCCCTCCTGGCTCCATGTACCTTTTCCTTCCCCACCAAATAGACCTAAGTTTTTATTCCCACACCCCCACCCCTTCTAATGCCCTCCCGACATATTAAATCCAACACCTTGCCTCCATTTTGTTTCCCCACCACCACCCTCCCCCCATTGTCCACGTGAAGGGTCAATGAACAGAAATATCAAGTTTGTTCAACATCTTCAATCCTGCTAATACCTGAACTTTTTGCTTATGCTTTATGAGTATATGATAGTAATAGGCCAAAATTTGTAGATTCTATTCACTAAATCATTTATTTTGTCATAATATTGATAAGATCTTTTTGTGAAGGGTGCTTTTGAATGTCTTATTTGTGTGTGTGTGTGTGTGTGTGTGTGTGTGTGTGTGTGTGTGTGTGTGTGCAGATTGCTCAGAACCTGGCCCGTTTCACTGGTGAAAAGAGTGATGTGAAGATCCACTTTGATCATGGAACTACCACACACTGGCTTTCAAGTTCCAAGGGGGAGTCATCGTGGCGGTGGACTCCAGGGCCACTGCCGGTCCTTACATAGGTTAGCCTGAGGTCTTTGTTGGCACTGTGTTGCCTCAGCAGCTGCGATACAGTCTCTACCATGATTTTCATTTTTGCTTTATGGAGATAGCCCATGGAGATAGCCCATGGCTAAATATGTTGGATCACTTATTATGTGTACAGAGAGGTTAGAGATATTAAGACAGCCGTGAGGTGGCAGCTGTGTTTGTGACAAGTTTTGGAATTAGCCAGACATCAGGTATGTTGAAGAAAAGAGTTTGTCTCAGACAGGCTTTGGAGTAATGTTGGCCAGTCATTAGATATGTTGAAGAAAAGTGTTTGTCTCAGGCTTTGGAGTAATGTTGGCCAGTCATCAGGTATGTTGAAGAAAAGTGTTTGTCTCAGGCTTTGGAGTAATGTTGGCCAGTCATCAGGTATGTTGAAGAAAAGTGTTTGTCTCAGGCTTTGGAGTAATGTTGGCCAGTCTTCAGGTATGTTGAAGAAAAGAGTTTGTCTCAGACAGGCTTTGAGTAATGTTGGCCAGTCATCAGGTAGGTTGAAGAAAAGTGTTTGTCTCACTCTCAGGCTTTGGAGTAATGTTCATGTTGGCCAGTCATCAGGTATGTTGAAGAAAAATGTTTGTCTCAGGCTTTGGAGTAATGTTGGCCAGTCTTCAGGTATGTTGAAGAAAAGAGTTTGTCTCAGACAGGCTTTGGAGTAATGTTGGCCAGTCATCAGGTTTGTTGAAGGAAAAGTGTTTGTCTCTCACTCTAACAAGCTTTGGAGTTGGTTAGTCATCAGGTCTCTCACTCTGACAAGCTTAGGAGTTGGCCAGTCATCAGGTATGTTGAAGGAAAGGAAGTTTGGTTGACAGGCTGTGGAGTGGGGGCAGTCGTCGAGTATGTTAAAAATAAAGGGTGTTTGTCTCTGACAGACTTTGGAGTTTGTTCGCCAATCATCATGTGCGTTGAAGAAAAGAGTGTCTCTGACATGCTTTGGAGTTGGGCATTAGTCAGGTATGTTGAGGAAAAGGTGTTTGCCTGTGACAGGCTTTGAAGATGTTTTGGCCTGTCATCAGGTATGTTGACGAAAAGATGTTTGTCTATGACTGGCAAAGTGGCATTGGAGATGTGTTGGCCCGTCATCAGATATGTGAGAAAAAGATGTTTGTCTGTGACAGGCTTTTGAGATGTGTCGGCCCTCATTAGGTGTGTTGTGGAAAAGATGTTTCTATGACAGGCTCTGGAGATGTGTCGGCCCATCATCAGTATGTTGAGAAAAAGATGTTTGTCTATGACAAGCTTTGGAGATGTGTTGATCTGTCATCAGGTATGTTTAGGGAAGGGGGTGTTTTTGTCTATCAGGCTTTTTAGAGATGTGGTAACCTCTCATCAAATATGTTGACGGAAAGGAGTTTTTTCTCCTCTGATGGGCTTTGATGTTTTGGCCTGTCATCAGGTATGTTGAAAGAAAGAGGTGTTTTGCAGACATTAGAAATGTGTTGACTTATCATCTGGTATGTTGAAAGAAAGAGGTGTTGACTATGACAGGCAATGGAGATGTGTCAGCCAGTCATCAGGTATGTTGAAGAAAGTATAGAACTACATGGATTCAAGATAACACATAACCAGCTTTTTCTGTTCTTGGACTGAAATTATCGCTATGTAATAAGATCCTGTGTTGTAAAATCAGAATATCTTCATTCCTTTTATTTTCAATTTGTGTTCATACTTCATGTCTTTCTTTCGTAAACGTGATTTTCATTTACAGTAGGCGATTTACCTCTGTTTGTCGTTGGTGTGAAACCCAGTTGATGGAAAGATTGAATGTCAGGCAAGGATGAAGGGGTTACATTTTGATGCAGATCTGGATTAGAGGGGGATCCAGGATCTATTGAGGTCTTTGCTCTCCCAAGTGCCCTTCCAGTTGGCTGGGCCTGGTTGAAAATCCTGGGCCACAGCTCGGGAACTGGAAGCAAGGGGGTTTACACATTGTCCTTCAGTTTGTGAGCACATATATGCACACATGTAGACACACCTGTACAGACGCAGACTATTAAGATTGTCAAAGGTTGTGAAGAGGGAGGTCTGTTGATATTGTGATAATGACAACACACATGTAATATGGTGATGATCTCTTCGCCAGTCCACTGTGCGCAGTAAGGGTTGGGACAGTGCTATGGTCTGATGTGTGTTTCAGCATCACAGACGGTGAAGAAGGTGATAGAGATCAACCCATACCTGCTGGGCACCATGGCGGGAGGGGCAGCTGACTGCTCTTTCTGGGAGAGAGTCTTGGCACAACAGTGCAGGTGGCCACCTTTTATATTTCCACTTTTGTCCACGTCTGTCTGTCTGGGGCTCACTTGTCTTGTCATTAGGCACGATACGTTGCTGCCGTCTCTCCATTACACAGCTATAACTGTTGTTTTGTTTTTTTTGGTGGTCCCATTGTCTGTAGGGACTATATTTCATTTAACTTTTTCTGTGTTTGTGTCTCCGTAAGGACTGAGTGACATCAACAGGATGATAATTAACTCAAGGGCAGTGTGCTTGAAATAGACTAGTCCTTGTGTCATGAGGTTGCATTTTAGTTCTATTTTTAAAATTCCACAGATTTACATGGTATGAGCATACAGTCTATGGACTAGATTTTAAAGTTTACTACTCTTTTAAATTGAAATACACAAACAGATTTATCATGAAAGCTGCTTGTAAATTGCTGTATGTTTTGTTGAATTAGTCATTAATTCTAAAAAAGATAGCAAAGGTTCATGTGAGTACCTTGGAATCTTTCTGTTTTATTTCATGAAATGCACTGTGAAGGAAAAATCATGTTCCTTTAAGACATAAATTTCAGCGTGGAATCTGTCACCTATAACAAGTTTGTTCACCTCTGGAAAATGTGATGAGAATTGTCTTCATTGCGCTGTCTTGTCTGTGGAAAGAGCTGGATCTGATCTGTCTCAGAACACTGTTAACAGAGAAATACCTGCACTGTATGTGATCTGTGGGAAACAACTGGTGTGCTTTGAATGGTCAGGCAGGCAGATGGTCTGTGAAGCTTCTTGTCGATTAAAGCACATATGTGGGGCTGTGTGTCTTACCAAAGTTATGATTTCTACACATTACAGCTTGTTGGTGGAGTGCCTAAGATTAAGGTTTAGCATGTCATGGTTGAGTTGAGATGAGACTAAGAGAGATGGAGATGGAGGGGATAGTTTGGGAGGTAGAAGGTCATGTGGTATGACTAGAGGTACTATGTCCAGGGGCACTATTACCAGGGTATTATGCCCACATTCTGACTGTCCAAAGAAATTGTGAATTGTTTATTTGCTATTTTAATAAATGATAGAAAATATAATTGCTAGAAAGGACATTAACTTTCTTGATTTTTTTTTTTTGAACTTTTAATAGTTCCCTCGCCATTTCAGGTTTTACTGTAAAAAATGTTTGCATATTAAAGTCAGAAATGATGGGTGTTTGCAGTATGGTTGGTTTTAGAAGTGATCATGAGGCTGGTGTGATTCCTGTGTGGCAGGGTGTATGAAACTTCGCAACAAGACCAGGATCTCTGTAGCAGCTGCCTCTAAACTACTGGCCAACATTGTCTATGACTACAAGGGCATGGGCCTGTCCATGGTGAGTGTGGATGAGGACAGGCATGGGGGCTGAACGATGGTGAGGTCTATCTTACCATTCCCATGCTGTTTTGAATGGTATTTTCTCTTCTTTCTTTCTATGTAACCTTTAACCTGTAATGTACATACAAAATGAATCTGCATTCAGCTCAGGTCTTTATGCTGTGCCAGTGTACAATGTAGTTATGTACATGCTGAACAAATGCTTAGCATCTTTCGTCTTGCGTACCGGGAAGTATAGCCGAGTCAAAACGAAAATTGCTTTCCTATAATGTTCTCTTCTCAGTGAATCTGAGAAGCTATAACTCTTGCTCAGTATACATGATACAGCTGATGTGACCCGAGTATTTTCAATTCAAATTAGGCCTCCAAGTATGAAATTTGCAGCAGGTGACATGGAACGGAGAAAGATGGATGCAATGACTCTGAATTGGCAGATCTGTACAGTTCAGATGAAGACCATCTTTTCTAAGCTAATGTAAACAGTAATAAGTTATAAACATATCAGGTTTTAATTTTCTTGGATACTTTTATAGGTCTGTCTGAAACAGATGGAAAACTGTGCAAAAGAAAACAGTATATATGAATTTCTGGATCAAGTTGAAATTTTTGTCTTCGGAGAAATTTGATGATCAGGCTAAGGGTTATGTAGGATCAAATTGCTCTGAAGAGAAATCAATTTTGGATATTAGGATCAGTTTCTTATTAATTAAGATGAGTTTCTGGTGTTTTTGGATGGTTCTGGTTATGTAAGAAAGCCACAAAAGAAGTCCTTAGTTTGAAAATGCAGTTTAGAGTTTTGTTGTACCTGCTATCCCATGAACATTCACCTTCTGAAACTAGAGGTAATATATGATCTGCAAGGTGTAAGGCATTTCTCTTACGTGACACCTCGAATGGTGAAGTCCTGAGGTCCTGTTGTAGTATGTGCTGTAAACCACTGTGAAAGTACATAGCACAAGTGGGACACTTGGGCCCCATAGGGATACTGGGAGTTCTTAGTGTAAATGGTGTCTTTGTTTTATAGAATGCTTTGGTAGTCTTTCCCTTTTCTTTTTTATTCTCTTATTGTGCCATTTTTAGTTTGTCTGTGTTTGTTGTGATTCACTGATCACAAGTTTTTTTTTTTCCCCTTAAAGTGGTGGTTCGTTTTCCACACTGGGCTTAGTTCTTAGAGACGGTCCTGTAAGGGCCATATGTGGTTGGCTGGTCTGTAATGAGGCTGTAACTGTAAAGCATTCTAAATGGATGAGTGCAAGCCAGCCAAATGCTCTTGGCAAAATTCTGAGGAAAAACAACATCATCTGATTAATAGACATTCATGCTTGCAACCAGAAGCTTTGTGCTGTATTGTTGGCTTCCTTACGGGTAGAAGTCTGGATTTTCACTCTGAAGGATGATCTTGTTTTGTTATGAAAGTGTAGCTCTTTTTATGAAGAGATTTGAATGGACACTTTGAAATATAGACATGGTTTTTGTTTCTATTAGTTTTTATAAATTTTTAAGACTGATCCTTTGTTGTTTGTAGATGAATTTTTGTGCAAGAAACGCAAGAGATGCTATTAGCAAAACTGTGTATTATATGTATATGATATACTGCAGTGATGTGATGAAGAACACTAGTTATGCTTTCTGATTTGCAGCTCATTTCTTGATCTTGAAGAAAGATTTGAGGGGAGAAATGGTGGGGATTTGTATTCATTCTATTGTTTTATTGTATTTTTATGTTATAGATAATGACAGAACCATACCTGTTACACAACATTCTGATTTCAGGGCACAATGATCGTTGGCTGGGACAAGCGGGTGAGTACAACTGTTATAAGCCCCCTGCCCTCCCCAGCTCATTTTTTGTATGTATTGGATTTGGAATATGTATTTAGAATTTGTTGAATTCATTGCTCATTTCACCAATAAAACAGTTATGTCAGGATTAGCCTTGAACTGACAGATGTTAAACATACTACCACATGTTTCAGAGCTAACTGATGTTAACATACTACTACTACATGTTTCATATGATACATGTTTCAGAGCTAATTGATGTTAACTAATTGATGTTAACATACTACCATATGACACATGTTTCAGAACTAATTGATGTTAACATACTACCATATGACACATGTTTTCAGAACTAATTGATGTTAACATACTACCATATTTCAGAGCATGTTTAACAGAGCATAACACTGATGTTGTTAACGCACTGCCATAGAACACAGAGCTAACATTTAAGAGCAAAAATGATGTTAACATATGACTTCCAAAGAACACATAGTTAAGAGCTAAATGATGTTGACATACTGCCATAAAACAGCTAAATGTTTAAGAGTACTGCCATGAACATGTTTAAGAGCTATATGAAACTTTAAAACTTAACTGTCTGTCATGAGGGTGAACAGAAGGTTTTGATGTGGCAGTTGCCTCACCTTTAAATGACTGGAGGTATATATGCACTAGCATGTACCAATGGTGCTTATTTTTGCTAATGATGAATAGTTTGAGAAATTAAGATACCAGCTTTGCCTGCGCAGCTCATCTGCAACTGCTACTTGTGGAGATGCTTTGTTGTATCAGATTTGGCATTGTAACACAAAGTGAACATTTAAGATTAACACTCAGAATGTCCTTGAGTTCATTTTACAAACAAAAAGCACACACAGATGCACATGTGCACTTGCATATCCAGTAAATGCTATGGTAATGGTTGGGAAAACAATTGGATTACCCTAGTTGCATTAATTAGCAAGTGATCTTTAGATATCGACCTGTCTTGAGGCCAGCCGTGCTTTTGTTGTCAGGGTCCTGGTCTGTATTACGTAGACAGTGACGGAGAGCGGCTGTCAGGCAGCGTGTTTTCTGTGGGCTCTGGCTCGGTGTATGCCTATGGTGTGCTGGACTCAGGCTACAAGTGGGACTGTCGGTGGAGGAGGCCTATGATCTGGGCCGCAGAGCCATCTACCATGCTACGCATCGTGACGCCTACAGTGGCGGTGTTGTGTGAACCGTGAGTGGCCTTGTGGTCTTGTGGTGTGTAGTATGTAATAGAGGCTCTATTTTCCTGCTCTGGCAATGGTGGAAGACTGAGACGGCCTGTAGGATGTGCATCAAGTGTGTTTTCTTTGTTGAGACAAACTTGTTATTACAAAAATATTGATTAGCATAAGACTGAATCGAATCTTCAGTTATTCAGTGTTTGTACTTGTATGAAAGTGAATGAGTGCTTATATTCTTTTTTTCGTGAGAGAGAAGAGCGGTGATTTATTTACCTTCACGATGGAAATTATGTCCACATGCAACACATGAACACAAGAAATAGTTCTTTGAACGTATAGAAAAAGCATGGCTCCAACACTTCTCCGCACTTTGGCAGATTTCAGCAAAATGTAGAAATTAGAAGCAGTGACAGACAGAAAAAAAAAAGAAAAGAAAAAAAAAAAAGGAAATCAAGGGAGAAAAAAAGTGGCAGTGTAATCCACAGAGCAATAGTCACAGCATTTTTTTTTTTTTTGGTAATAAACATTTTTATTGCATTTTTTTTTTAAACAACAACACACACACACACATAAATGAAGAAATAACAGGAGAGAGGGGAACATGAGGTGGGGGTGGGGGAAAAAGGGGAAGGGGGCATATACAAAAGGGGTAATCTAAGATTATCATACTCCAGTCACAGCATTTTTGGTAAGCCAGCAGTCTACCCAGATGACATGAAACCTCATTTTACTTCTTTGCCAGAGTGGGCAGATGACATTTTGCCAGAATATTGTCAAGCTCTGGGGTCATGCATCGGCAAGATGCTGCAAAAATGAAGAGGTAGAGGAAAATGTCAGATCATGGTTCTTTGGTTCTAGTTAGACAGAAAAGTGGATGATACATCACTCCATGCATTGCTGTCAAACTGCACCATTCTCATGGCAAATTTGCTTGTTTGTTTTTTTCAGGAAGGGGGAGGGAGCATGATTGCCACTTGACCCCACCTCGTTAGAATTTCAGTCTTTTTTTTTGCGTTTTTAGTGCAAGCCCTGGAAAAGAGAACAGTTTCAGCCATGTATACCTTATGGACTAGATTTGAAAGGCCTTATGTGTAAATAGATGGCACATCGTTTTATAACATCTTCAGCAGGAGTCGTAAGCCTTAGTCTGAAGTACAGAGAGGTGTCTCACTTTTTTTTTTTTTAGTCTTCTTTTTTTTTCTTTTCTTTTCTTTTGTAAACTTACATCGAAGGATTGGATTAGAAGGAGCTGGGATGATGTCTGCTGCTTTGATGATGGTTTTCTGGATGAATACTGTTTGGAAGGTTGATGATCTGACCCTGATTATAACTGTTACGACCACAAACGGGACACTTGAAAGAGGAGTGAACATGATTTATTTTCATCAGGTATATCATATCAGTCATCAACCACAAAGTGTTATCAATGACAGAGTACCATTTATCAATCCATGAACAGTACCTCATTTAACTCTTTATACATACCATGTAAGTCATAAGTGATAGGATAGCATATTATCTGTGAACAGAACCTCATAGGGCTCTTCAGATATACAGTATCATTAGTCTATGAGCATTGCATGGTTGCAGTACGTAGTGAGCTCTTGAGATATACCATATTCATTATAAAAGACAAAGTGCCATTCATCAGTTGGTGAACAGTACCTTGTTGGTTTTTTCATGTACACTGTTCAAGTCATCAACTAAAAACACTATTTATGAGACAATTACCAATATTCCATAAGACTCTCCAGGTACATCATATTAGTTATCAACAACAGTACCAATTACCAGTCAGTGAGCTGTTTCTCATTGTGCTCTTCAGGTACATCATACTAGTCATCATCGATGACACAGTACGATTTATCAATGAGCAAAACAAAAGAGATTGTGGTTTCGTTTTTCTGTCTCTATAGGAATGGGAGGTTGTGGGTTGGGACAGAGGAAATTGCTATTTTGCGTCAGTCAGTCAAACACAGTGACAAAATAAAAGTTCTATGAATTTCACTTAAGTGAAATGTGACCTCAAGAAATAAGTAATGGTTTACTTTTGAAATAGACCAGTTTCCCTAAACTGTTCACATGTTCGGTCAGTAGTATTAATCACAACACTGTAATTTGAATGTTGGTTGGTCCTAGCTATATGACAGGGACATGTGTGGCCACTATGTGTGAGACCACTTCAAAGAGAAGACTCGTGATGGTGTTTTGTTTCTTTTCTTGAGAGGAGAGTTAGAGAGGAGATGGATGAACACATTTTTGGAAGCACTAGACCGCAACCACTGGTAGAGTAGGATGATTTGTATGTACTGACAGTTAATTATTTGGTTGTATATACTGACCGACACAACTTAACACTGTACATTGTGCCATTTCGTCTGAATGTATCTTGATCACTGCTGTGTCTGCATTATGTACTCGCGATGTGTAGTGGTCCATGTGCTGTGTCTTCATCTCATGTAGTCGTGATGTGTAGTGGTCCCCTGCTCTGTTGGCACTGTGTACCATGTAGTTATGATGTGTAGTGGTCACCTGCTGTGTCTGTGTTGTGTCATTCAGCCTTGATGTGTAGTGGCCACCAGCTGTGTTTGCATTGTGTACCTTGTAGTCATGATGTATAGTGATGATCTGCTGACGTCTGCATTGCATTGTCTGCATTGTGTATCATGTAGTCATGACGTATACAGATCACCTGCTGTGTCAGCATTGTGTACATGTTGTCAAGATGTGTAGTGGTCACCTGCTGTGCCTGCATCACATATCATATAGTCTATGTTGTGCAGTGGTCACCTGCTGTGTACATATTGCGTTATCATGTAGTCATGTGATGGTCACCTGCTGTGTACATATTGTGTATCATGTAGTCATGGTGTGTAACGGTCACCTGCTGTGTCTGTAGTACGTGTTAGGTAATCCTGGTGTGTGACCAAATTCACTGCTGTGTCTGCATTATGTACAAATGTAGTGGTCCATGTGCTGTGTCTGCATTATGTAGTCACGATGTGTAGTGGTCCATGTGCTGTGTCCATTCATGATGTGTAGTGGTCCCCTGCTGTGTTGGCACTGTGTACCATGTAGTTATGATGTGTAGCGGTCACCTGCTGTGTCTGTGTTGTGTGTCATTCAGCCATGATGTGTAGTGGCCACCAGCTGTGTTTGCATTGTGTACCTTGTAGTCATGATGTATAGTGATGATCTGCTGACCGTCTGCATTGCAGTGTATCACATGCGGGAGACGGGCTGGATCAAGGTGTCCCCAGACTGACGTCAAAGAGCTGCACTACAAGTACAAGGAGGAGAAGGAGAAGAAATAACTGTCATCTGTTTTCATCATGAGGTGCATGAATTGTGTGGTCTGCATCATCTTCAGGCTTCTTCAGGTCTGAAATAAGAAGAAGAAAAACTCTGCATTGTCCTGTTTCGTTTGTGCCGTTTTGTTTAGCGAATGTTTTCAAGGAATGAATAAAGTCCACTTGATTCAGTTTGGTGTTTGTTGACGACAATTGTCTGTGTATGTTGAGGAAAGGAACAGCACAAAGATGATGCCTTCACTTAGAAAGGGACTTGTCTTTCCCACCACTGACACCTATTCCTTGTGTTGGGAACTAGAGTGAACTGGCCTTGTCCGTTGCTGGATACTATTGGATCTCACTTCTTCCCACACTGCATCTCTTGCTGCCACTCCAGGTTAGGCAAGGACATACAGACCATGGTTTGAATTGTCTGTTTTATCAAGCAAAACGGCAGTTGATTTTCAACAAAATGGTTAACGTTTATCTTCACCAAAGCCTAATCATCATGGAGCACAGATGTTCATTATGGTGGAATGAGAGAGAAGAAAAATTGTGGCATGAAGAGAAGTAATTGTGGCATGAAGAGAAGTAATTTTGGTAAAAACTCTGCTGCTGTCTGGTGTGGTCATTGAACTTGTTCAATATTAAACTCATGTTCTCCATTGTGTGTCTTATGTGTGTGTGTGCGCACGCCCATGTGTATGTAAAGCAGAAGAGGAGCTATGCGAGATACTAGAACAGGTAACAGTCAAGGTAACTTTGGAGCAAGATGGTGGAACCCTATTAAACAAATTGCCATCTAAATATTCATGTTCACTTGCTTCTCCTGTGCCAATGCATACATGAAAAGACACAACAAAGCCACTTTTAGCCATGCCGAAATGACGATGTCTGTTCTTTAATCTCACAGTCCAATAGTTAAAAGATATCAAATGACTATTGCACAAGACCCACAACAAATACTAAACATGGCCTGTTGGCTGTTACAGTGATGGTGTGTTTTTTCAACAGGAACATCCGAGGAACACACCATGCATCTTAATTAATAAAAGCTTGCAAATTTCATGCTCAGCTTTGTATACAACTATTCATAAACATGGATAATACAGCGTTAATCATATAATTAGTGCAGTTTTAATCATGGAAATAATACAGTGTTAACCATGAAATAATACAGTTTTAATCATGGAAATAATGCAGTGTTAACAATGAAATCATCCAGTGTTGATCATGGAAGTAATACAGTGTTGTCTGCAGTCTGCGATATTGTGAAACACCAGCTAACCAAGTTGACAGACTGCATTAACACAAGATCAGCATCCTTGTGTGACTGTCAACAAACAACAAAAACCCCATCTATTTCTTAGGCTGGTATTTAGTTGTTGTTTCCACGAGTCGGAGCTGAAGCATTCTCTTTCCCATGGTGTAAACTTTAGTGCAGTGATACTTCAGTTGACTTCCTCCATTTTACTCCAGGAGCCCACATCATCAAGAAGAGCTTAGCTTGAACCATCTGGCACAATTTTAGTTTTCAAAAATTCTGTTCCTCCTTCACTAGGGGGTTTTGCTTCACCAGTATATGTCAGTTTTTACCATTGAATTTTTGCCCTGTACTGGTAAAAAAAAATAGCAGCTGTAGTACCATATTCTGGCTAGCAGATGCGAGCAGCTTTTTAGTTTTTTGCCTCAGTTACCAGTAGAAGACAGTCCTTTTCCACCGCTTCTTTCTGCTACAAGAAAGGCAGGCAGTGGCTCACTCAAAATAAAGATAGCTGTGCTGGCCCACACATTGTTCCTCTGACACACCTTCCGCTTCTCCCCTCAAAGCAGGCCTGTGTGTATATCATACAACATGACTGGAGGAGGGGCAGGGGGGGGGGGGGGGGGGGGGGGGGGGATGTGAGCCAGTGCCATAAACCTCCTGTGTAGTTTTCTTTCTAAATATCACTTTTTTCTGGTTACAACTGTAGTCCATTTTTGTTTAAATATATTCACATGTTATGAGAAACGACCTTGCTTTCTGCGCACGCAGCTGATACTCCTGCAGACACTCCCTGTATAGACAGGCAAGAATAATCCCATCTACCCAACATGGACGGTGGAAATTTGCATGTATGACCATTTTTAATCCTGCCATTAAGGCAGCCATACTCTAACTTCGGGGAAGGTGCATGCTATGTGTAATGTGTCATCCATGCCAACAGCCAAACTGGCCTTCTCTTCCGAAAAGTTGGTGATGGCATTTTACGTGTGTGCAAGATGCTATGCATGTGTTCACACAGGGAACCTTGGTTTATAGTCTCATTCGAATAAGCTTATGTCTGATTGTAACATTGATTTATCAACAATTTCTGAAGATCCCATCACGCCTAAGATTCCCCCTTGGGAGCATTTGTGTGGAGATTTTGATTATAATTACACAAGTGTTTCTAAAACTGAAAACTTTAATCTCTTGGTTAGTGATGTCAGAGTTCAAGTTTTATAGTAATCACCTGAAAAATTTACACTGATGGCTCAGTCCTAGATAACACTGGTAGTTCTGGTTCTGGTTTTGTCATTCCTAGTCTAAATGTCCAAAAGAATTATCATCTTGGCAAAGGGTTTTCCATATTTACAGCAGAATTATATGCAATATTGATGGCTTTGAGCTACATTTATGATGCTCCTATGCCTTTCCATAATATTCTCATATGTGTGGATTCTTACTGTCTTGCAATCTCTACAACATTGGGACGGTAAGGCTTGGAAAGATTTACTTTTTGATATTCATCACCTCATACACTGTTTAAGGATTCATGGAATATGTATTGACTTCTGCTGGGTTCCCTCTCATAGTGGATTGAAATGGAACGAAGTAGCAGATATTCTTGCTAAAGCTGGAGCTAAACATTGCCTGATTGTAATTCTTTATCTTCACTGAAAATATCTTCGTCAGAAAGTTTGCTAAAATTAGAGTTGTGTTTATAACGGAATTTGTGGAGAAAATCTTAAATATGTAAATACTTGTCCTCGTCACATTTCCAAGATAGTAACAAAACTCAAGTTGAATGCATGGAACACAAACATTCTTGCCACGTTCTTTGTACTTGTGGTAAGCCTATTTCAGTGCATCATCTATTGATGGAATGTTCCGTCTTAACTCCAATCTATAAAGAAAATTCTATTGACATCAAAGTCCAAGATATCAGTCAAATATTAACCAGCCTTTCTATCATAAAAATTGCTACTATTATCGCACAATCTAAAATTGCCAAGTTGCTTAGATGCAGGTGGTTTTTTTTTTGATTTTTTTTTTTTTTTTTTGAGGTTAAGCATTGTTAGATAATATGACATTGTTAGATTATTTTTCATCTAATATCATCAATGGTGATAAATCTGAGAGAAAAATCTCCCTGTACCGAAATGACCCAGAAGAGATCTGAACCTGTAACCCCAGGATTATGAGTCCGGTGCTCTACCACTGGGCTATTCTGGTCCTCAAACAGCCTTAAAAATTGAGATACATGCAGTCGCAATTTCATAGGTGCCCACTAACTTTGGACCCTAAACAGAATGCACCTATTGTCGGTAATGCGTTTGTACAGAAATCTCATGCTCTCATGTGATGTGAACTTCATTATGTACACGCATACAGACATTCACGCATAAACATACAGACACACATTTAACAAACGCACATGCTCACACACACACACACACACACACACACACACACACATATATGCCTTTCACAACATGCATTACCACAGGTGGGTGTATTGTTGGGGGCCAAAACTTGTTACATTAGTAAGCCAATAGACCAAAAGTGGTGACAACCTGCTCCACAAAATCAAGGGTATATGGAAACAATGGCAACTTTAAGCGGTTTACTAACTGAAATTTGAGAGGGTTGTCTAATCAAATGACTTCAAATGGAGGTCCTTTGTTTTAGAATAAGTGAAAACAGTGAAATTTGAAGCCAAATACAATGTAATTTTGGGTTGGAAACTACTCGGCAGGTTTACACCACTGAACTAGGATTTCTCCATCATTTGGCTCTTGCATTCTCGGTCCATGGTATCAACAGCTTAATGGATGGTACTGGAATTTTCTTCTTCTTTTGTCAGTGACATGCACCATAGGTTTTAATATCCTGATGGAACCTCTGATCACCTTCTGTAATGCTGGTATTCACTACAATGAAGTGGTGAGAGAGAGAGCACCCTTCCTCCCTCTGCCAGGGAGACAATGAAGAGGAGAGAGACTGACAGTGTAGAGAAAGACGGTTGCGTTCAGGAGAATGCAACTTGGTTGAAACTGAGAAAATGACAAGGGTATTGCTGCATTCCTAGTTTGTTTTTCCTTTGAAACAGCAGGTGTTCCATCAATCGATTACAAGGTTAAGTTGTCCAGATGATCACAACCAGTGTGAATGTTGGATTCACAGGTTGATTTCATTTCAATTACCTTTATGTGCATGGACTTGATTTTTTATCTGGTACTGGGACACGACTGAAGCTCCCTCCCTTCCCCCATCTCCCCAGAACACCTGCAGTTTTTCACAAGTACAAGCCACACTTACAGTGATAGTGTCTTCTGATGTGGGCCAGTGTTCCCAGCAGACATTGCAAAGTGTGAGCAGATATTCAGTGTTGCGTCAACCTCAATCAGCACACAGTGATTTGAATCAGGGGATGACAAAGCTTGTAAGGTGATGACACAGCTTGTCATTAAATCAGATACATCTAGAAAGGAGATGGATATACTATTAAAAGACAGCCATCTTTAGCAATGCCAGGACTTACAAGTTGTTGAAGTCAAGGGCACATTGTTAGGAAGAATGCCAACCTAGCTTTCAAGAATATGGTGGTCTGTTATGAACAAATGTGCATTTTTGATTTGGTTCCAATGTTATAAACCTACCAGTACCACATGACAAAGATGTACAATATCCAATCTATACAACACAGATTCAAAATGACATGATTGTGCGAGAAAAATTACATATACAGATTTCATAATATCGTTCAATCATTTTGAATATAATCGTACATAGAATAGCAGCAGACACAATGCAGCAAAATTCATGGGGTAAAAAATTCCAGTACAGGGGGCTTGAAGAGTTTGAATCTAATCCCAAGATTTGGCACAGTTACTGACATTTGTGAGGATTTGATCAATACAGATATACACACCATTCACCACACGAACAGACCCAAAGATTTCTGTACAGTAATACGATGGATCTAACTCGGGATATATTAAAGATTCCGTGTTGGTAGTGTGGCCGACTGTGATCCGATACTACATGCTGTCACGGTTTACACAAGAAAAGGGACTTGTCCTCTGCGTCGTGGGTGAATATTATATTTTTAAAAGCGCTGAAAGAAAACTCATGAAAACGGAGGAAAAGCAAGTTACTTCTATCTGCTGTACATGGGGACTCATCACTGCCCTGAATGGTCGGTACCCTAGAAAAAATACACTGCTAAAAATATATTTCCCTCAAAAAAAACAAGTAAGGATTACCAGCAGTATGGATTTGGAGTGCTTGGAACACAGGAACTGTTCAAACGCATTAGCAGATTGGTACTCTTTCAGGTAGAAGAGTGAATCAGTGCACTTTCTTGTAGACTGAGTCAGTCTATACAGTTTCAGATTGTCAATCAATACACATTCAGACAGTCAGTCAATACACTTTCAGGTCGACAGATTCAATCAACACACACTCAGATAGATATAGTCAGTCAATACACTTAAGGTAGTCAGAGTCAATCAATACGCTTTCAGATAAAATCAATCAATACACATTCAGATAGACAAAGTCAGTCAATACACTTTCAGGTAGACAGAGTCAATCAATGCACTTTCAGACAGATGGAGTCAATCAATGCACTTTCTTGTAGATCGAGTCAATCAATACACTTTCAGATAGAGTCGATACACTTCAGATTGACAGTCACAACTGATACACTTTCAGGTAGACAGAGTCATACACTTTTCAGGTAGAGAGTCAATCAATACACTTTCAGATTGACAGTCACAACTGATACACTTTCAGGTAGACAGAGTCAATACACTTTCAGGTAGAGAGTCATCAATACACTTTCTTGTAGACCAAGTCAATCAAAACAATGTCAGATAATACACTTTCAGATAGACTGTCAGTCCATACACTTTCAGGTTGACATAGTCATTCAATACATTTTCAGATAGTCATCAATACACTTTCAGGTTGACAGAGTCAATCAATATACTTTCAGATAGGCAGTCAATCAATACACTTTCAGGTAGACCGTCAATCAATACACTTTCAGGTAGACGGTCAATCAATACACTTTCAGGTAGACAGTCAATCAATACACTTTCAGACAGATTCAATCAATACACTTTAAGGTACACAGAATCAATCAATACACTTTCACACAGATTCAATCAATACACTTTCAGGTAGACAGAGTCAAATGAATACACTTTCAGACAGACATTCAATACATTTCCAGGCAGACAGTCAGTCAGCACCCTTTCAGGTAGATGACAATTGATACCTTTCAGGTAGACGGACTCAATCAATACACTTTCACTAAGACAACCAATGCACTTTCAAGTAGACAGAATCCATCAGTACACTTCCACTATGACAATCGACACACTTTTAGGAAGACAGAAGACACCAGAGTACAGAAAAGTTGATTATGTAATAATCAAAGGTGGGTCATGCAACAAAGTTTCCCAGTAAACACCCTCGTCAGACACGCACCTCCTCAAAGATTTTCTGAAACACTAATGTCTTTCCCTGTACTAATGCTACCCCTGCTTCCCTTCAAAGACTTGAACTTCTGACAGAAACATTGTTGTCTTTTCTCTGTTGTAGTTCTGCATCCTATTCCTTCAAGGCTACTTCTGCCACTTCTTTCCATTTGTCCCAGTGCCATTTTGGGGCATACTGCTTTTTGTCTCAACTTGTCATGTCAACAATAAGACATTTACTCACTGAAAACCTAAACATATGACTAATCAAGATGGTCAAAAGCTGTAGCTGTTGGGGAAACTAAATCGCAACAGTCCGGAAGCAGATTTGTGAAATCTTGACATTTCTAATACGTCCCAAATCTTGACAGCCAAGTAGTTTCAGCCCATGCAAATGTTAGTTAAGCAAAGAAACATTCACTGTTTAAGTGTCGACCCTTGTAGAAACATCAATTAAAAACACAAAGTCAAATATGATGACAACTGCAAAACTGAAACCAAACCTTCAAACAAACACTGTTTTCAGAGTCAAATCACTGAAAAATATCATTGATAACAAAAAGTCAAAAAACAACCACAACAGTAAAAATGAAACAACAAACACTGTTTCTGAGTCAAAACATCAAGAAATATCCTTGATAACACAAAGTACAAAATAACCACAACTGTAAAACTGAAGGGGCAAAAAAAAAACACCCCAGTACTTCACAACGGTCCTTGGCCCATCTGCCCATGATGTGCCTGGTGCTGATGTTGAGAAGGATCTGCTATCAACAGAAACATCAACATACCATCAGGGTACAGTCTACCCACACAAACATCATCATACCATCTGGGTACAGTCTACCCATACAAAGATCAACATGCTAGCAGGGTACAGTCTACCCACACAAACATCAACATAGCATCTGGGAACAGTCTACCCACATAGACAACATAGCATTAGGATAAAGCCTACCCACATAGACATCAACATACCATTAGGGTACATTCTACCCACATAGACATCAACATACCTTTAGGATACAGCCTACCCAAATAGACATCAACATACCATCAGGGTACAGTCTACCCACACAGACATCAACATACCATCAGGGTACAGTCTACCCACATAGACATCAACATACCATGAGGGTACAGTCAGCCCACCCACACAACATCAACATACCACCAGGGTATATTCTACCCACACAAACATCAACATACTGTCGGGGTACAGTCAGCCTACACACACATCAACATACCATCAGGGTACAGTCTACCCACACAAACATCAACATACCACCAGGGTACTGTCATTCAACACAAACAACAACATACCATCAGGGTACAGTCTACCCACACAAACATCAACATACCATCAGGGTCAGAATACAGTCTACCCCACGGAAACATCAACATACCATCAAGGTACAGTCAACCCATACAGACATCAACATACTATCAGGGTATAGTCAACCCATACAAGCATCAACATACTATCAGCATACAGTCAACCCCTACAAACATCAACATACTATCAGAGTACAGTCTACCCATACAAACATCAACATACTATCAGCATACAGTCAACCCATACAAACATCAACATACTATCAGCATACAGTCAACCCATACAAACATCAACATACTATCAGGGTACAGTCTACCCACACAAATATCAACATACTATCATGGTATAGACAGCCCATACAAACATCAACATACCATTAGAGTATAGTCAACCCACATGAACATCAACACAACATCAGGGTACAGTCTACCCACACAAACATCAACATACCATCAGGGTACAGTCTACCCACACAAACATCAACAGATCATCAGGGTACAGTCAAACCCACCCATCAGGGTACAGTCTACCCACACAAACATCAACATACCATCAGGATATAGTCTACCCACACTAACATCAACACACCATCAGGGTACAGTCAGCCTACACAAACAACACACTACCACAGTACAGTCAACCCACACAAACATCAACATACTATCCGAGAGCGGTCACCCCACACAAGCGCATGGCTGTCATAATACTGGTGAAAAAAAACTGTGTCCAGGGGGTCTGGTTAGTCAATAGGGATGCTTTGCTAGGAGCCAGTACAAGGAACAGCAGTGGGTAATACTGTCTGAAGGACAACTGTCCCAGGGACCTTTGTTTAGATGATCATGTTATACACCAGACACTGTGATGAGAGACACAGACAGGAACTGCAGAATGAGGTGACGGTGTGGGTAACTGGGCTGCTCTGCGCTATGTCATGTCCTATCTCCATTCATTCCCCCTACTTCTGTTTGTGACCTCTGGGTGCTACAAGACAGATTTCCCCTCATCATTGCCTCTGTCCCCTTTCTCACCGTGTGATGGATGATACTCCTCCACACAACACTCATGGAGCTCCTTCACAACAATCTGTGGATCTCCTTCATGACAAACCAGTTCATTACTTCATGACACCCCACTGACGTTCATACTTCATGTCAACCCACTGAAGTATGCTGAACAATTAAGTAACCCACTGAAGTATTTCATGACAAACCAACCCACTGATCTATATCACCACAACCTCTGATCCATATCATGATAACACCTACTTCATAACAACCCATTGACTTATTTCATGACAAACAAATCCTCTACTTCATGACGATCCACAGACCTATTCATGACAACCATTTCATCCATTTCAATCCAGGTCGATCTCTTCCCGGTTCATTCAGCCATGCTGTCTGTCCACCTCTTTCAGCTTTCTCTGTCTGCCCCAACTCTTCTCCAGTGCACCATTCCCAGGAGGACGGCCTTGGACACTCCACTAGGTCTTGTCCTATGTCCACAGTACTTCAGCCTTCTTTCCCTCACTGTGGTCCTCAGGTTTTCATAGCGATTCCCATGCTGCCTGAGGGCTCTGTGGATTTGGTCGTCTGTGCCATGCCCATAACAGATGCTGAATACTTCTCTGATGCATCTCATCTCCATCACCTTCGAACGAACTGACCTGTTTCGGAAAAAAGTTGGGGACGGATATTGCACATCTTTCGATCGTTGCAGTTACTCTTTCGACTTTGGGCCAAGTAAACAGATTTAAAGTAAAATACTTCATTTAAGAGAGCATGCCAAGGTAACGATCTGGATATCGAACATGTACATAACAAGGTCACTGTCTCTACTCATGTTTTGGCATAATCTCTCTCTGAATGAACTGTTAAACTGACTGATTGGGCAAAATTGCTTAGGGCATGCCCATCAAAGGCATCTAGCATGTCCATGAAAATGGAGGAGTCACTTCTTACACAGATTACCCCCCTTGCAGATTTCTGAACATGTTCACAGCACGCGCTCTTTGGTTTTGTTCTACAGTTTCCACTGATCCAGTCCACCCACCCCTCTACGTCATCACAGTCCAGTCTTCCATGGACCTAATCAACCCCTCCTTCCTCTCAGTCCAGTCTTCCACGGATCTAATCAACCAATCCTTCCTCTCAGTCCAGTCTTCCATGGATCTATCAACCCCTCCTTCCTCTCAGTCAGTCTTCCGTGGATCTAATCAACCCCTCCTTCCTCTCAGTCCAGTCTTCCATGGATCTAATCAACCAATCCTTCGTCTCAGTCCAGTCTTCCATGGATCTAATCAACCCCTCCTTCCTCTCAGTCGTCTTCCCTGGATCTAATCAACCCCTCCTTCCTCTCAGTCCCGTCTTCCATGGACCTAATCAACCAGTCCTTCCTCTCAGTCCAGTCTTCCATGGACCTAATCAACCAATCCTTCCTCTCGTCCAGTCTTCCATGGACCTAATCAACCAATCCTTCCTCTCAGTCCAGTCTTCCATGGACCTAATCAACCAATCCTTCCTCTCAGTCCAGTCTTCCATGGATCTAATCAACCCCTCCTTCCTCTCAGTCCAGTCTTCCATGGATCTAATCAACCCCTCCTTCCTCTCAGTCCAGTCTTCCGTGGACCTAATCAACCTATCCTTCCTCACGGTCCAATCTATTTCAGAAGTTGCAACTATTTTGGATATTATTGGCTGTATGATTTGGGCAAGGGTGAAGGAATGTTTTTAGTTCACAGCTATGGTGTAGTTATCCCAAGTTTGGACCAGCAACTTGGTATTTTCAGTCACTATATAGAAAGAAAGAAAAAACAAAAACCCATACCCATTTAAATGGTTTTTTCTCTAGTTTTAATGGTATATTGTTATGTTCGGATGGAAGTAAAAAGAAAATCTGACTCCCATATCTTTGAATATGAAAATGTCTTTGACAATCAAACGTGGAGCAGGTAAAACATGTAGCAGTCAACAAGATGATGGGTTGAAGTGAGGAATGTGGCCAGGAGATAGTTGCCTAGAATTGGGCACTGGAGGCCTTCATCCCTTTTCTAAATAGTTTGCCATGCTCCCCCCCCCTCTCCCCACTCCTCCCATTTGTTGATGAAATTAATGTCTTCCTCATTTCCTGACCTGGCCATGCATAGTTTGTAGTAATGGATCAGACTGCCTCCCTTTACCAAGTGCCCACCCAAGATCATCGCCATCACGGCCAGTCATGACCATTCTTTTGGACTTCCATCAATCTTTCTCCAATACTTTCATTAACATTAGTTCAAAAATGATTCTTTGAGAAATGGAGTACAACACATGCCACATCACACACAATAAAAGACAATAAAATGTTCATCACAATACACATGATTCCATCAACAAAATGTGAAAAAGTTCAACAGGTGTTGAATCACACAAAGATATATTTGTACAGACGCATGCAAAGATTTGCACAATGGCCACATTGATTGTTCTGTGTTATTTCTGCTTGCACACACATAACATTCTTCACTTTACCATCTGTCACACATAAACATTCTTCACCTTACTGGCTGTCACAGTGAAATATTTTCCCACTGTATGGCCCCGCTCATGTAATCATGGCTGCTTAAGAAGAAGCCAGCATGGCACAACATTGCAAACTCCCACCCCTTGCTGTATAACGGAGGGGGACTACTGTCAGCTGGACACAGCAAGACAGTGGGACCCAGTGACATAGATGCAGGACAAACTCTTCTAGCTCACTGAACCAGTCCCAGTGTTGCCTGAATACGGCTGTTGGGAAAGGGGAGCTGGTGAATGGATGTCACCTCTCTGTGTCTGCCTGCACAATCTACTGAACCACGCAGGACGGAGAAGTCCTCAAATCTCTCTCTTCCAACAAGTCTTTCCCCTCACTGCCCTCATAGTCGTCAGCATACTCATCGCTGTCGTCGTCATACGTCTCATCGGTGGGCAGTGGGAAGTAATCCTGGTCCATGCCCATCATGCATTTGTTACCAACGCACTTGTGGTAGGCTCTGTTGGCCATGCGGGAGCCACGCAGCACAACTGGTATGCTGGCCAGATGGGAGGCAATTGTGGTTGACCTGAAAGAATGAAGTTAGCTTTCCTTTAGCTTGTCACTTGGCCTTGCTACTTTAAAGGAAGAGGGAGATGAAGAGACAGAGAAAGAGACAACATCACCTTCTTACTTTTTAAAAAATGAATGAAGTTAAATAAACATTGTTCTCAAACTAAACTGAGAAATGACTTCAGAAGCATTGACAAATTCATGGATGGAAAACACAGATATATATATATATATACTTGCATATGCTTACATATACAAAAAAAGTAACACACTTGCACAAACTTTTTATCCCATCTCCCAAGCTGCCTTAGTGGTATTGCTCCTATGCTTCTAGTTCTGGCTCGCCATCTTCATCCATAGCCTGGCTTATCCCACTGCAGTTCCAGCAATCCACAGGGAGCAGTCAATTCCAGCAATCCACAGGGAGCAGTCAATGTCAAGTTGTCATCAGGGAACCCACCAGAGTAGACACTGTATTGCTGCTGAGTCACTTTGGTGGTGATCGCTATTGCCTGTTCTGACAAACATTTGCAGGACACCACCTATGAGGTCCCTTATGGACGACAATAATTGCTTAGTCGTGCAATCGGCATCAACTCTCCCTTTGGAGGGTGCCACTGTGTCCATCTGACAGTCCTTATAAATCTGCTAATACTGGTGACTGGTGACCTCGACAGAACCTCACAAAGGGTTTAGATATGTGGAGGAAATCAAAACTGAGGTCACCATGACAGCAGGGCATAACGGGTCATAGAATCTGAGTTTTTTTCAATGCTAATTGATGAGGATGATGAAGATGATACTATGGATGTCCATTTTGGTCCGAAACTGCATGACAAGGCTGTACTCTAAGCTTATGTTCATAATACATCCTGGAGTCAACCAGCCCAAGAGATACAGACACCTACAGTATTGGTCAGGAAATTTGCGGAACACTCTTCTTGACTGTGTGGTCCCTATCTTCTAAACTGAGCCAACAGCAAATTCAACTCTGGGTAGAAGCCGATTGGGCGGAAAAATCCCACAAATAAATTGATCTGATAGGAATCAAACCATGACCTCCCAGATGGCAGTCTGTGACACTAACCACCTTCCCATGGTGGCTGGTCTTTTACATATACTTGAATTCAATTTTGTAATGAGTATATTCTAAACCAAATAGCAAAGTTAAATAAGAGAGAGAGAGAGAGAGAGAGAGAGAGAGAGAGAGAGAGAGAGAGAGAGAGAGAGAGAGAGAGAGAGAGAGAGAGAAAAACTAAAGGAAACACACACACATGAACATCTTCCTATGCATTCACACACCTACTCTCATATTCCTCAACACACACACAGCTGCACATACACAACAAGGCAGAACCACTGACTTGTTGACACACTTGGTGATCTTGTGCAGTTTAGTGTCGGACAGAGAGCGGTAGCGCTGCAGTTCGGTTTGCCACAAGGCAGGGCAGCCAGTTTTTCCGTGATGTCCTCCGTGTTGCACTGGCTGTGGGCACAGCTCAGAATGTAGCCAATGATGGGCACTGGCATGGGCACCGACCAGGGATCTGGCTCTTCCTCCTGGAAGTTCTTTCACCACAGAATGAACATGTGTTAACACACCATAAAGAAACACACTAGATCCTTCATCTCACCCACTTTTCATGTTTCTGCCAGTTTGAAAGACAGGCCATTAGGAAACAGCAAGAGAAGATCTGATCATTTCATTCACTGATAATTCTGAGACCACTACTATAATCAGAAACACTACCTCTTTATTGTGACAGTTAACAATCAACAAATGTCACCTTTACTGGTCAAATTTCATTTGTTTTGTCTTCTTCACAACTGAACCTGAAAGCTAGGCCAGCAATAATGAGGACACAGAACAGAATTACTGGTAAAGCTAAAAAATGTTTCTGGTCCTGTCTTATAAAAAGAAAAAAAAAAAAAGAAAGAAAAAAAGCAGCCATGATAACCAGGAAAACCATAATAACAACCAGCAAAATGAAAAATACACAGACACACACAGACACAGGCACAATCTAAGGTAAAACAGTCCACCTACAAGGCTCTGGTAAGGCCACTACTAGAGTATGCCAGTCCAGTATGTGACCCCTTCTCTAACACCAGTGTCAGCGCCACTGAGATGATCCAAAGGCAAGCGGCCAGATGGGTCTGACAAGATTTCAGGCTGACCTCCCCTATGAGCGAAATGCTGTCTCAGTGGAAGTGGCCAACTCTTCAGTTATGAAGAAAAATGGCCTGACTGACCACCCTGTCTACTCTGCCACAACCTCACCCCCATCAGCACCAAGTACCCACCGACCACCCATCTGCACGCAGGAAACCAGCGACAACCCCACCCTGACACCTACAATTTTCCTGGTAACAGAACCTTTCATCGCCGGAAAACCTTCCTGGCCCACACAATTCCAGAGTGGAATGAACTCCCACAGGAGGTTGTCTGTGCCCTTTCTTTTCTGGGGCAGTTTCATTTCAGCCCTCAACAAACATTTCTAGTAGCCAGCCAGGTTCCCTTCCACTGTCAAGTGGAGTTGATGAAGGCTGCTGCTGTGAGGGGGTCAGAGGGTCAGATGCTGCTATGGGAGCTGGAGAGGCCTAACTGGAGACGTGAAAATGTCTATGGGACGTTTTTTTTTTTTTTTTTTGTAGGGGCAGGGGGTTGCCTCTTTTTTTTCCCCTTGCAGAGTTTCCCATTATAAGTGGTGTATTTCATCAGATGAATGAAGTTGGCCACTCCAACCAAATACAGAAGCAGAAAAAGGATACACACAGACACACACATTCCTACACAGACAGACAGACACACAAACACACTCATACACAAACATATACATGCACACACACAAAAAAAAAACCACACCACAAAAGTTCTATGCATCTGCGAAATACAGCTGTTTTGCTGGGTGCCTGCCAGAAAGCCAAATGTAGTGTCACTATCAGAGCCAGACAGAAACCCCCATAATAAGATGTTGCTGGGCTGGGGCTATGTACAGTCAAGTGTCCACACTAAACACAGACAGAAACCCCATGACAGGGTGATATAATGGCAGTGGCTATTTACAGACAAGTGTGGCGTCTGTACGAGACACAGACAGAAACCCCATGACAGGGTGACATTGGCTGTGGCTATGTACAGACAAATGTGGTGTCTGTATCAGACACAGACAGAAACCCCATGACAGGGTGATATTGGCTGTGGCTATGTATAGACAACTGTGGTGTCTGTATCAGATACAGATAGAAACCCTGGGACAGGATGATACTGGCTGTGGCTATGTACAATCAAGTGTCCACACCAGACACAGACAGAAACCCCATGACAGTGTGATGCTGCTATGGCTATATACAGACAAGTGTGGTGTCTGTACCAGACACAGACAGAAACCCCATGACAGTGTGATGCTGCTATGGCTATATACAGACACAAGTGTAGTGTCTGTACCACACATAGACAGAAACCCAAGACAGGGTGATATTGGCTGAGGCTATGTACAGACAAGCTGGAATAACAGCAAGAAAGCTGCAACAGGGCAAGAGAGAAGCACTTGTTGCTAGAAAGAGCAAGCTCACTGGATGTCCAGATTCAGAAGGCTTCACTTTCTTGAGGGCATCTCCACAGGGGTCAGATCGTGGTCTACTATCCCTCATTCTAGGACCTACTTTCATGGCAAGTCTTGTGCACAGCATGACACAAAAAAAAGTAGGCATTTCCCCTGAATACCGTGACTGATTTACGCATTCAGGGAACATGCTAGGTTTTCAAGTCTTCATTCAGCCGTTACCAGCAATGAATCATGGTGACAGATCATACACAATTCCACAAGATGAAATAACCTTATGACAAAAATCGGCAGCCAAAGAAGTAGCATCAAAACATGTAAAGACAGCACATAAAGACGGCAGGAAACTGCCCCAGAATGTGTGTCCTTGAATTTACATAAACGCCATACAACATGAACTCACAGACCTACTCGTTCACTACCTTACTTTGCACTTCTCAGTCTTTTTGGTGTGTCCAGATGATAAAGATCAGCCCATTACCTGCGGCAGGGCAGACTGACTGACCACAACCCACACTATAACATATTCTGTTGGCCTTCAGGCCTCCCTACCTGGCGGAGCTGGTAGTCGAGGAGTTTGACCATCAGAGGCTGTCCCTGCCGGTCCTTGAAGCACAGCGGGGATCGGTTGTCCTGTTCACATAACACACAGTCTCTTATCACTTCACTCGCCTCCCTCCCTACACACTGCACACACTCTGACAGATTGTGTCATGCTGTAATGTGTTGCAGTGTGTCATGATATACCATCCAGGAGAGTGCCATAGTGTGGTGTACTATACTATACTGTATCTAATTGTGTTGTAAGATATTGTACTATAGTATAGTGCAGTGTAGTATAACCCTATTATCACGAGAGATTTCCCTGTATGAATTTCAGGCTGCCTCTACCTGGGGAAACCACTTTGAAACACAACCCGCCTTTCTGTGTGTGTCCTGTCTGTGTTGATCTAGCCTAGTGGATTGTCCTAGGGGGATGTGGACAGGGACAACATTCTGGCTGCCATGGGTTTCTTTGACCAGCACATAGTGGATAGTGCCCAGAGACCAGGGTTTGTTTCATCTGATGGGAAAGACTGGCACAGTAGATGGTGCCCAGTGCACTAGGCTTTACTTGACTTGAAGAGAAAGACTAGCGATCAGACCACTATCTATGATATCAGAGATGGGGAGACAGAGTCAAACCATGAACTCAGCAGGGTTTGCTGATTTCCCAGGCAAATGTATTATCCACTAAGCTCCCTTTATACTGTCTGTATGATAAGCAGCAGTATCATTTTCACTGACAGTAAAGCCAGTTGTCCGCATACAATCCTAGCCACATTATGACTTGACTCAAACAAAGAACTCATACCCTGTGCATAGTATTTCTATGAGAAATAATCCATGTACTCTGCCTGGAAGAACAGCTGTGATTTCCTGTGAAATCAAAGGTGCTGAAATGCATGTTTCAGAAAAAAAAAAACATGACGACTGTTAACCCCTACACATTATGATCTGGTGGTGTTGCAGGTGTGGTGTGGTGAATAAGGATTTGTCTGCATAGAAATAGGGTGTGTGTGGTTACAGTAGACATAGGGTGTGGTTACAGTAGAAATAGAAATAGGGTGTGGTTACAGTAGAAATAGGGTGTGGTTACAGTAGAAATAGGGTGTGGTTACAGTAGAAATGCAGTGTGGTTACAGTAGAAATAGGGTGTGGTTACAGTAGAAATACAGTGTGGTTACAGTAGAAATACGGTGTGGTTACAGTAGAAATAGGGTGTGGTTACAGTAGAAATAGGGTGTGGTTACAGTAGAAATACAGTGTGGTTACAGTAGAAATAGGGTGTGGTTACAGTAGAAATACGGTGTGGTTACAATAGAAATACGGTGTGGTTACAATAGAAATAGGGTGTGGTTACAGTAGACATACGGTGTGGGTTACAGTAGAAATAGGGTGTGGTTACAGTAGAAATAGGGTGTGGTTACAGTAGAAATACAGTGTGGTTACAGTAGAAATACGGTGTGGTTACAGTAGAAATAGGGTGTGGTTACAGTAGAAATACGGTGTGGTTACAGTAGAAATACAGTGTGGTTACAGTAGAAATAGGGTGTGGTTACAGAAGAAATACAGTGTGGTTACAGTAGAAATAGGGTGTGGTTACAGTAGAAATACAGTGTGGTTACAGTAGAAATAGGGTGTGGTTACAGTAGAAATAGTGTGGTTACAGTAGAAATAGGTGTGGTTACAGTAGAAAAAGGGTGTGGTTACAGTAGAAAAAGGGGGTGGTTACTTTAGAAAAAGGGTGTGGTTACAACAAAAAAATGGAGTGATTACATCAGAAATATGGTGTGGTTACAGTAGAAATATGGTGTGGTTACTGTAGAAATAGGGCCTGGTTACAGTAGAAATATGGTGTGGTATCTGTAGAAGTAGGGTGTGGTTACAGTAGAAATAGGGTGTGGTTACTGTAGAAATAGGGCGTGGTTACAGTAGAAATAGGGTGGTGGTTACAGTAGAAATAGGGTATGGTTGCTGTAGAAATATGGCGTGGTTACTGTAAAAATATGGTGTGGTTACAATAGAAATACTGTGTGGTTACAGTAGAAATATGGAGTGGTTGCATTAAAATATGGTATGAGATACTGTAGAAACATGGTGTGGATACTGTAGAAATATGGTGTGGTTACAGTAGAAATAGGGTGTGGTTACAATAGAAATATCATGTGGTTACAGTAGAAATATGGTGTGGATACTGTAGAAATAATTATGGTGTGGTTACAGTAGAAATATGATGTGGTTACAATATTAATATAGTGTGGTTACAGTAGAAATATGATGTGGTTACTGTAGAAATAGGGTGTGGTTACAATAGAAATAGGGAGTGGTTACAGCAGAAATATGGTGTGGTTACAGTAGAAGTAGGGTATGGTTACAGTAGAAATAGGGTGTGGTTACTGTAGAAATAGGGTGTGGTTACTGTAGAAATAGGGTGTGGTTACAGTAGAGATAGGGTGTGGTTACTGTAGAAATAGGGTGTGGTTACAGTAGAAATAGGGTGTGGTTACTGTAGAAATTGGGCGTGGTTACAGTAGAAACAGGGTGTGGTTACTGCAGAAATAGGGTGTGGTTACTGTAGAAATCTGGTGTGGTTACTGTAACAATATGGTGTGGTTGCTGTAGAAATATATTATGGTTACATTAGGAGAAAAATGGTGTGGTTACAGTAGACATATGGTGTGGTTGCAGAAGGAGAAAAATGTTGTTACAGTAGGAGAAAAGTGGTGTGGCTACAGAAGGAGGAAAATAATGGTGTGGCTACAATAGGAGAAAAGTGGTATGGTTACAGTAGGAGAATAATGGTGAATTTAAGTACAAGAAGAATGGTATGTTGACAGTGGGAAAAAAAAGGTATAGTTAAACTAAGAGGGAAGTTGAAATAAGGCTGGTAGTTAGGCTATTGGTTTTATTTATCACTTTTTTTTTTTCTTCAAATTCTGTGAGATGCGTGGAGACAAAGATTTTTTTGATGGCAAGGAGGAGTAGGAAAAGACTAAAAAATTTACTGTTCATGTATTTTTTTGTATTACACTGTGTCAACATTTATACCCCTACACAATCTTGATACTCAATCAAAAAAAACATATCACTTTATACATGTTATCTGTTGGTAAACAGTAACTTCACAGCTTATATTCAGTGCAACCTTTGCACTAACGTTGCCTATTGATCCAGGTTGCCCCATTTGATCCCCCCTGCACCACAATTCAGTGGGTGTGCCCTAGAGACACATTCTGTCTTTCCACCCATGATTCCTTACTATCACGTCGCTAGTTTTCATGTCATCTAACTGACAGGCAAACATGCAAACCAATGGGCCTAGGTGAAAACATGATGAGCTCTGTATGAAGAAGAGTGAAAGCCCGACAAACAATGAGAAGAAGAAGAGTGAAAACACAATGAGCGATGAGAAAAAAGGGTGAACATATGACAACCAACAAGAGGATGAAGGGTGAAGACATAAGAAGAAGGGTGAAAACAAAATGACCAATAAGAAGAAGGGTGAAAACGAAATGACCAACATGAAGAAGGGTGAAGACATGATGAACAATGCGAAGAAGAAGTGTGAAAACATGATTCCTTGGCAGAGGTTACAACAGAACAGAACACAAAACAAAACAGAAAAGGATCTGAATTCCAGCTTGACTGATCACCAGAGCAGTGTCTTTTCTGGTGGGTTGCCCCATGACATGCTGGTATGATAGCTCCATGTGGACTGACAGTGTTCTGGCTGTGACAGTATGAACTTGAGTGTGGATGATAGCTGTGTGTGGACTATAGTGCTGGGCTGTGACAATATAGACCTGGGTGTAGTTTTGTGTATGGGGGATCCGGAAGGAGCAGTGCGAGTCATGTCACTAGGAAGACACAGAAGATAAGACTATTCAAAAAAAAAAAAAAAAAAAAAAAGAAAAAAAAGACAGAAGAAAAAAATCCCAAACCCAGCCAGCCTGGGTTCAGTGGCCAGTTCAAACGACTAAGTTCTGGCGGACAACCCAAGGTATGATGGTGTGGCTCACCTTGTCCATGTGAACTCAGATGCCCCGTAGTCCATCAGGAGGTCCACCAGCTGTTTCCCATGCTCCTGCCCATAGGCGTAATGCAGACAAGTGCGAAAACACTGCAACAAGCCAGAACATGTGTGTCATCATTTCACTGATTTGAAAACAAAAAAATCATGATCAAACTGAAGAGCGAAGTTGGTCAAAACCAAAAGGAGAATCTCCTATCAATATGAATCATCTTCAATTCTTGTGATAAGGAACAGCAAGCAGACCCTTCCTTTTAATTGACTTTAGAAGATTGTTCAACCAAGCCAAATTCAATATAATAAGTATCAATTTATGACTGTAACTCTCTCTCTCTGTGTGCATGTGTGTGTGCATGTGTGTGAAAGTGAGTGAGTGTGAGTGTGTGAGTGAGTGTGTGTGTGTGTGTGTGTGTGTGTGTGTGTGTGTGTGTGTGCCTCTGTGTGTGTGCCTCTGTGTGTGTGTGTGTGTGTGTGTGTGTGTGTGTGTGTGTGTGTGTGTGTGTGTATGTGTGTGGGTGTGTGTGTGAATCCCAATATATTTGAATTTCATGAAACATTAAAAAGTTTATAAGAAAAACCATACACATACTTGCATGCATGCATACACGCACACACACACACACGCACACACACACACACACACACACACACACACACACACACACACACACACACACACACAACACACACACATATTAACAAACAAACATACACACACAAACACTCTTCTTCACCCCTCACTCCTCCTCCACCATACCCATGGAAGAAGACAGGTGGGGAAAGAGAGAGAGAAAGAGAGAGAGAAGCAGGGCACCTGGTCACGGATGGAGTCCAGTCGTTGTTTGCGCTGATAGACCAATGTCTCAGCCAGCAGCTCCAGCATTTCATAGGACCCCCTCAACACCGCTTTGTGCAGCAAAGGCTGGCCATCCCCCTGCACCCATCCACTCCATCATCAGTTCCTTACATATGAACTTGAAAATAATGTGCTACACCTAACCCATTCACCTATGCTACACACACATGCACATCAAGGGACCAGTTCTTTGTATAGAGGCTTCAAAAAGTGTAGTTTTTCATGTCTGTTATAAAATGCCAACACGAACGACCCATGCCTTAATCAGAGGTTTGAAACAAAGGGAAAAAAGTTTCTTTGTGTCAAATGAATCATAACATGTAGATTAGCAGAAAAGCTGATGTTACTTTGTATATGACCGATGGCATTGAAAAGATACAGGATGGATTTTGCTCCACATGCTCTGACAGACAGACCTCGCTTGTTTTCATCGTGCGATATGGCTATTTCTGTACTCTGTGAATCCATTATCTTCATCCTCCATCCATTGCAAATCTTTACTTGATCTCTTGATGCTTTTAAGATAAGACCCAGTGGCTGCCGTGGACATAGTGAGAGTATTGTTGGCTAATGTGTCAGCCATGTTTCTCAAAGGGAACCATCCAACAAATTCCATAGGTCCATTATCTTGTTGTGAAGACACCTCAAGTCACAAACACCCATCTTGCACTGAATATGAGAAAATAAGTGATTGCTCGTTCTTTATTTTCATTGTCCTGAATGTTGTTTATCTCTTTCCTGAAGAAGGCCTAAGAGTTCATGTTTTGTCTTGTAATTCGCTTGTCCATGATAACTGGTGGAGTTATTTCAAATACCTTCTTAAACTCATAGGAAAAACTTTCTGATGTTTTTATTCACATTATCATGTAAAAATTGGTCTGTTCACATCTTTTGTAGTGATGAGAAAGCAAAAAAGAAAAAACAGGGGATTGAGGGATTGGATGGCGTGGACAGCCAGAATTAATACATTGTATACTAGAGTCTCAGCCTATTAGTGGGGGGACCAGTTACTATCTTGAAAGGAAACAATCAATATAAACCAGGGCCAATAAGTAGAAACCCCCGTATTTTTTAAAGTATGCTCACTCATTATGGGGACAAAGGTTACTTCTCTTGAGGAGGGAGGGAAACAAACAACAAACAACAAAAAAATGAAACCCCTCAAACCACAAGCAGTTAAACAGTTAAGTGGTACTCTACCAAATGTTGGACACGCCAAAAGTTTACTGCTTCTTCAAATGAACTTTCAAGTCGAGGTCAAGAAAAACAAACAGAAAAAAAAAAACAAAAATGAAAACAAAAAATATTGTCTGCTCCCATGCTGACACCGGCTTCATGTGTGAAAAAGATGGCCCGGCAGTAAACATTAAAAAAAACACACTTTTGGGAACACCAACCATCTAAGCACCGTTCATGTGCCGTGACCTGTCGGTGTGTCACTGCCCTGAGACTCTGATACATCGCAAGCAAGCGCTGGTTTTCAGTACGCCGCTGTGAATGTGTCACAATGGGTGCCTTAAAGTGTGCTCGTGTTTCCATCTCATTCTCCTGCAACTTGTCAAAATATTTCTTACAAGGCTTGATCTTAATCTGATGTGACCTTTTATACATGTGGAAATACATTTGTGTCCTGATATTAGGGAAATTATGCCATTAAAATACTAACAAACAACTCATTGGGCTGACACAAGGCACACCATGATAAATAAACCATAAAAAATATCAACAGTCTGTCCTGTGCCGTCTCCAGACACCAACAACATGTCACTACTGACAAAACAGATTTCACGGTGACAAACGACCCAGAACTCAGCTGTTTTAAACAGAAAAGAACTCACCCAGTGAACCATCCAGTCGCAAAGACAGACATATACGGCATGAAAAACAGAACCTCGTGACTCGCCCCCTAACTAGTTTTACAATACAATGCCAGGTAGACTACCACCTTCATTCGGACAATCCGCCAAACAAGGGGTCCGGCCGTGGGGTTCCATTGTGTCTGAAATACAGCCGCTTCGTACTCAATGTCTCAACACCTCACTTCCACCTCTTCATGGCACAGGCAATCTGATCACTTGAAAAATCCACCACAGTCTCACCTAGGTAGGAGAGATTCCGTCAGATCCCCCCCCCACCTCCCCGGACCCCCCCCCCCCCCCCCCCCCCCCCCCCCCCCCCCTCAGGCAGGAAAACAAATTTTGAACCGACTAATGAATATAAACTACAGAGAAACAATCAGAGAACATATCCCCCCCACAGGGTGTGTGGGAAAGAAAAAAAAAAGAGGCATCCGTAACCAGGCAAAAATTCTCTTTCAGACTTCTGTGTCCTTCAACCACCCATCTTGGCCTAATCCTATCGTTCAACCGTCTCGTGCAACCGAAAGCACGATTGTACACTCGCAAGAAACTGAAACAGAGACTTGTGTTTAAAACTTCCTTGCGATTTTTTCTTTTTCAATCTGTCCCTTTCATTTATGGAACAGTTTAGATTTGAGAGTCAAATATAAAATTTGGAATTGTAGTGTGTATAAGTTTCTTGTTTCTTCTGGTATACAGTCTAGTCATCTTGATCGCAATGCCCCCACAAAAAATAAGCAGCCCCCGCAGATTTTTTTATTTTTTTTTTTTTTCACATTGGTGCTACTCGAAAAAATAAAAAAAAAAAAACAGACAAGAAAGTGAAAAAAGAAAAAAAAGAGAAGGCTAAAACTCATTTAAACCTACACAATGCTTGCCGTGCTACAGATAAGTGCCACATAAGCCAACTGAGGTAATCTAGCTGTTTTATTGAGCTATTGTTTGCGACGGTCGATTCCACGAAGTTCAAGCTGGTTTTTACTTCAAAACGATTCGTCAAGTTGCAGTTTCTAAAATCCTGGAAAACAGCTAAAAAGGTTTCTGCTGCTATAATATATTTACAGTGCCCCTGCCTCTCCCTGCTACCCTTCCTTGCTCTCTACCATAGCACTCTCTCCCCACGCCGCCGAGCGCAGGTTATCGTAAAAAAAAAATCGGCCCCCCGACCCTTCCACATGCATCCTGGAAAGTCCATCTGACACATGATACCGCTATTATTTCTTTCTTCCTGGTTGCCATATAATCCATTTTCTTTTAATAAAACTCCAGTGGAGTTTTCACACTGTGGTGGAATTGATTCGATCTGCAGATCCTCCTTACCCCATCGCAAGACGGAAGATATGGTATCTGTCAATGCTCACCGCTTAATATCATTTTTCTTTTGTTTCGTTATTCAAAGCATCGAAAAGTCTGAAAAGCACATCAAATTTAATCTTACAGCTTGAAGTGCGTGCTTATATTTTGGTATAAAACAATTGCCTGCAAAATAATTTGCTTTTTTTTTTGCTCTTCATTCTCCCTTCAGATTGGCAAAGCCCCCCGCCATTTCATGAGAGAATACCAGTGCCTTCAGGTTGAAGCACTCTCATTCTGACATAAAAGTTCCCTCCGGGGGCTTCAGTCCTTCCTGACGGCCTATGCAGCATTTCCCCCACCTGGACATGTCATCGTACAAGGATCAGCCAAAAAGACAAGCTATCGGACACTCTTCCCACAACAGTGACCACAGCAATGAACGTTAATCTCCTTCCCCTACTGTTCATACATTCACTCAGACTATGTCACTGCCTCGTAATTCTGCTTGCTCTGCCCCGTTAGATAAACCGCTAGTATTTTGTTCTGTGTAGAAAGACGTTCGAATTGAAACCTTGTCCACGGCCCGTGTTTTGAGATGGTCGTTTGTAAGTGTTTTGTTGTTTGTTTGCGGGCTTTACCAACTCCGTCGGACCCCCCCTTCCTTCATTTGTCCCAAGACCCTCATATGCACATACCGCTCTTTCACGTTTGACTATGAATGGAGGGAGTTTAAGCTCTCCCCCAGTTAATAGTAAATAAATGATCTAGTAGAAGGTACAAGACACAAACAAAAAACCCAACAAAAACTTTCTGATGTTACATATTCGCACGACACCCAACATGTGTCGCTCAACATCCATATGGCATAAATAAAGTTAAATATTATAAAAAAGCCATTTAGAGATTTTAAACAAAACCCAGACCACACACTCCCCACCACAAACGAGGACTTTCCAACACTAAATTAAAAAATGTTACCACTGAGCACAGATCTCAAATGTTTAGTTGTGGTGACGTTTGCTTCAGACTCTTAACACTTGCTCTTGCACAAAGAGTCTGGGATATTACCTCAGACTTAGATCTGCTCCAGCTGTCCTCTCGACCACAGCTCATGCGCTTCACACAAAGAGATTTTACCCTAGACTCACACATAGGAAGTCCTTGGTTTCTACAACCTAAACCAGTTCACCCTCTGCAGAGAATAAAAACCGATCATCTCAATATTTCTTCATAAAACGCCCCCCTGCTAACAAAGCAAGTTTGATGTATTGTCCTTGTATTAGCCGTGAACCTTTGATCCTGAGAGCTGCCTTTGAAAAGCCAGACACTACTTTGGGTCCATTTTTTCCAACCACCCCCGACCCCTTTTGGTTTACTTGAACTGCCTGCCAATGACGGAAAAGAAAAAAAAACGTTTTAATTCACCCATAACTGTCCCACACCTGCTTCCTACCGATGCTCCTACACGAAGAAACTCGTCATACAATAAGTTAAAATAAGCCAGTTTTCTGGAATAAATATTTTGCAATAACATTAGATTGAGACGAGTTGTACGACCCTGTTTTGCCAGCCTGTCTCCGCCGGACAGCTTGTAGTGTTCCCCCCCCACCGCAAAGCCCTACAAACCTTGTCCACTACGTTAATCCACACCCCCTTTCCTCGTCGCCGTACTCGTCCCCCGCCACAACCCGGTTTCCGCACAAACAGTCTCCGGCAGTAGTATTACAGAACAGACGAGACCACGTCAATCATTCCTCCACATAGCCTCACGACAATGTTAGTGATAAAAGATTGCAAGCCAACCCCCGTCAACAGTAAATCACACCTTAGGATCTGTTCCATGTCCGTACAGTAACGGCTGATGTCAGGACTCCCACGAGTCACAATCAAAAGCAACGCAAATCGCAGCAACCTACTCTAAGACCACCATTTACCGCACGACACGAAAACGTCTGGATACCCACGGTCACGCGACAACACCAGTCACCGACTTCATCCACAGACATCTCTTGACCACAGCGCACTTTCCGCCTCCGAATCACCGAAAATAATAAACCAAGCAAGTTCTCAGAACCAACACCATACCAACACAACACAACTATCCTGATAGTAGCAGAGACCCACTAAGACACTCAAATTACGGTGCACCATACAAGCCACATGGTCACATAGGCCTCAATCTCAAATCAAACACCAAGATTTCTTCACCTAATCTACAGAAAATATGGTCTCCGAAACACTGGTTTCATGACAAACTGATGAATCATGTCCTGTTTACACTAAGACCATACATCCCCGTATTTTCTCAAGAAGCATGTTCTAAAAGCAGTAGTGTCCTCACGTCGTTAACGACTAGTGAACATGAAGATTTAGGAGTGAGGGGAGCGGAGGAATGTGAATTTCTCCATGACAGCCGCCACCTATATAGGCCCTCCGAGGGGAGGAACGCTACAGGACTCACCCTCACACTCTCACACAAAGCCACACACTCCGGATCATTCTGTCACACTGCCACACAAAGCCACACTCATGACCATTCGGTCACCCTCCAACACAAAGCAACACTCAAAATCATTCTGTCACCCTTCCACACAAAGCAACACTCTGTCATACTCCGACACAAAACCACGCACAGGATCGTTTATCACAGTGTACAGAAAGCTACATCCTAGATAGTTCAGTCACGGTCTCAGTGCCATCCATATCAGTCAACATAGACAGAGTTATGCCAGGCGACTGATCAGGTCACTTTGCTGCCTGTTCTAATGTCTGCAGGAAGCCTCTTTCTAACCCCCCTCCCCTACTGACAACCATAATCATGACATTAATGTAAATGACTTGGTCAAAAATCCAGAGTTGATAAGCATCAAATGCAGAGAGACCACCATCAGGTCATTCCAGTCACTGCAGCCATGACCTGGATGTCACTGACAACCTGGATACACACTCACTGCAGACCTGCATGACTGGATGTTTTTGCATGCTGATCAATGAGAATGAGGACCATGAAGATGGACCTATCGAGTTCTCTTCTGGTCTGAGACAACTTAACAGTGCGGTACTAGGTTCTTCCTTTCATATTGTACCCATAATCAACAGGATCTGAGAGTTTAACTTTTGTGCTTTTGCTCAAGAAGTACACAAAATCCGATGACATGTTTCCAGTTTTCCAGTCTGGGGCTACAGCACACACACACACACACAAACTCTGGGTAGTAGTAGCAACCCAAAGTAGAAACAATCCCTGAAATACATGTCGGTGACGGAATGGGAACCTTTATCTGCAGGTGAGGTGAGGGAAGGAAGAAGGGAAGGGATAGGTGGAGGGGAAGAGAGTGACAGACTGACAAACAGGAGGCAGAGATCAAGACAGAGGGCAGTAGCCAACAGACTACACCCAGGCAGACAACGATGTAAAAACGTGGGCCACGGAACACTCTAATGTGCAGAGCCCTGGAGAGACCTTGATGGGTGCTGGCAAATGCTGGTAGCTGTGAAGAACCAGGATCTCTCTGTTGATGCCTGACTCTTGAAACATCCAGCTCAACACAGCCTGAAAATACAGCGCTCTGTTAGATAACACACACAAGGTTTGTGCATGGTTATAATGTACACATCAAGTAAATTAAAAAATACCCCCTGAGTTTACACAGACTTTTTTTTTCAAGGTGAAGTTTGTGCATGGTTCTAATATAAATATGAAGTAGTTAACTGAAGAATACACCCCCTGAGTTTACATTTTCCCTCCCCACACACACTAATACTGGCACCTTTCCACACATGCACACAGGCCTTCATGCACATGCACATACACTCGTTCACACAAACATACACACACGGGTGCACATATGCATGTGTACAACACACTTTCATACACACATAGATGCACACACACATATCTTAATAACACAAGTAAAGACAAACAGCTGCACACAGACACAGACAGACAGATAGGCAGACCAACAGATAGACAGACAGACACACACACACACACACACACACACACACACACACACACACACACACACTGACAAATTATCAAAGCCGAACACTACATACACTGTCAATGGCGGAGACAATCTGGGGGCAGTTATGGAGTCTGCATAGTCTCTGGCACACAGATTGTTCTGGAACAGACCCAAAACACACAGATTATCCTGGAACAGACCTAAAACACACAGATTATCCTGGAACAGACCTAAAACACACAGATTATCCTGGAACAGACCCAAAACACAAGATTGTTCTGGAACAGATGAAAAACATACAGATTGATCTGGAAAAGACCCAAAACACAAAGATGTTCTGAAACAGACCAAAACACACAGATTGTTCTGGAACAGACCAAAACACATACACTGTACTGGAACAGATGAAAAACATACAGATTGCTCTGGAAAAGACCCAAAACACAAAGATTGTTCTGAAACAGACCAAAACATACAGGTTTTTCTGGGACAGACCAAAACACATAGATTGTTCTGTAACAGACCAAAACATACAGACTGTTCTGGAACAGACCAAAACACACAGGTTGTTCTGGAACAGATCAAAACACACAGATTGTTCTGAAACAGACCAAAACACACAGATTGTTCTAGAACAGACCAAAACATACAGATTGTTCTGGAACAGACCAAACCATAAAGATTGTTCTGGAACAGACCAAAAACAAGCAGATTGTTCTAGACCAAAACATACAGATTGTTCTGGGAGAGACCAACACAAAGATTGTTCTGGAACAGACCATAACACACAGATTGTTCTGGCACAGACCATAAACACAGATTGTTTCTGGAACAAACAAAAACACACAGACCAAAACACACACAGACTGTTTTGGAACAGACCAAAACACACAGATTGTTCTGGAACAGACCAAAACACACAGACTGTTCTGGAACAGACTATAACACACATATTGTTCTGGAACAGACCAAAAGACACAGATTGTTCTGGCACAGACCATAAACACACAGATTGTTCTGGAACAAACAAAAACACACAGACCAAAAACACACAGACCGTTCTGGAACAGACCAAAACACACAGATTGTTCTGGAACAGACCAAAACACACAGATTGCTCTGTAACAGACCAAAATACACAGATCTTTCCTGAACAGACCAAAACACATAGATTGTTCTGTAACAGACCAAAACACACAGACTATTCTGGAACAGATCAAAACATACAGATTGTTCTGGAACAGACCAAGAACACAGATTGTTCTGGAACAGACAGAATAAAGGCAGACTGTTGAGGAACAGACTAAAGACACAGAGACTGTTCAGTAAACAGATCCAAAGCACAGTTCTAGATCAGATCCAAAACATGTGGACTGATCTGGAACAGACCTTAAACACACAGATTGTTCCCCAATAGAGTAAAAGCACACAGCTTGTTCTGGAACAGAACAAAAACATTGGTCTTAACCAGTGGTGCTGTTCCTGTCGCAGAAATGATAAATTATGATGCAAAACTGAAATTTTGTGTCTGAATACAAACAAGCAGTTTTCATCAAACGGTTACACTCCTGTAACTTGTCCCCACTGGTAGACGACAATGCTGATGTCTACGTATCGTGACTAATTCATTAATTTGATGGTGCATTGATGTGTGTCTGAAACTGTAAAGCATTCAGTGATGACTCTTATAAACCCACTGATCTCGCAGCGTTGGAATGACACAAGTAACTTATATCTGTCAAAGATGTGACCTAGAATTGGTTGATGAGCACAGGAGAGATACCTGTTTTCTATTGTAAGGAACTACAAAATTCAATGTGGAAAGGTGTTGAAATCTTTAGTCATTTGCTTAATTGCAGCACTGACAGACAACACTTTTACTGCATAACACAAAGCGCTGGGGACAGTTGTGGGTAAAGTTAGCAATGGTTTGAGAAACATGTGTGATTAATATATGACATGATAAAAGATGTATGCAGTTGTTTCATCGCATATATACTCACATACATAAGAGTTCACTCTGTCAAATGTTTTTTTCTCATTAAAACAAAAGCAGATCAGTCCAAAAAAGAACAATGATTAATGTTAACTGTTATCTTCCTTTCCCTAAAAATGTTTTAAAATCGAACAAATAAACAAAACAGGCAAACAGAATGCCAACTGAATGGAATAAATAACCGGATATATACATGCTCATTTCAGTGATATTCATACCCAATTTGTTTATTATGAACATAATAAATCATCTTCCATGTCTATCATATTTCAACACTTATCTCAGTTTCTACAGAGGCTGCCGACTTACTTGAATTCTTTGGGTGATGAGATAAGCAGTGCCTTTCTGAAGAATGAATTCCACCACAGATAGGTCTGTCTTGTTGTCAACACAGTGAAACAGCACGTTCTTTCCCTGAAAACACAACACCACCACCTATATCACCAACCTGTCAGCAAACAGGCAGGTGTGTTATTGAAATACAGTAAAACAAAACAAAATCTTGACGGTATGATGACAATAGTATCAGCAGAATAAAAGACTGCCAGGAATAAGCTGATGACATAATGATCAGTAAACATGAGAGGGACGAATCCATTACAAATCCAAATGCATACTTTTGACACATCAACATAGGTGGAGTGAACCCTACAGCCATGATAAAAAAACCAAAACATTCAAGACATACCATTCTCAAGCCATGTACACTCCCCTCCCTCCCCCTCCCCCTCCCCGGCCCCCTTTCACCATGCCCTTTGAAGTTCAGGCAATGTGAAGAGACAACCACTTTCAGTCCCATCTGAATGTTTGTATGTGTGCATGTTTAATGGTCTGTCCCCGCAGCAACTCAAGCATATTATACACAGATCTTTATCATGTTTCGCAGGATCACTGGCGGCCTTAACAATCACATGTGAAGACACATTAAGGTCTCCACCACGTAACACTGTTGAAGGGCATACCCATGGTCAGCAAGACAAAACCGTAGGGATCAAGACAGGACAAAATGTTCACATTTGCATGGATTGGCCTAAAGGTCCAAATTATCTCCCTTGTGCCCTCGGGCTTAATTTACACACCCGTGCTGCTCATTCGGATTCCTCCAGACATCAGTCGTCACACCTAAGCTTATCCTGTGACAATCACAGCACTGGCAGTCCACAAAGAACAATCACACGTCAAGTACCCATCACAGGTGACACTGTTAAGCACTTGCTTAATGTCCAGGGGTGCCTCCTCTGTTCTAATATGTGCAGGACATGACATGACACACTGAGCCCCCTACTGACGACACTAACAGCTTGATCATGGAGCCAGCAAGAGTGAACATTCCAGTGCTATGGACCATTGTGGCTCTAAACCTCATGACAGAGCTGTACTCTACTCTTACTTCATTGCTCTGCATGCTTGCATGCCTGCGTGTGTGTGTGTGTGTGTGTGTGTGTGTGTGTGTGTGTGTGTGTGTGTGTGTGTGTGTGTGTGTGTGTGTGTGTGTGTGTGTGTGTGTGTGTGTGTGTGTGTGTGTGTGTGTGTGCATGCATGCATGCGTGCGTGCGTGTGTGCATGTGTGAATGTGTATATACATCAGAATCAAACCAGGCTTAAGAGATATGACACCTGCAGTATTAGTGAAGAAATCTGAGCTCTCAAAGCTGCAAAAATGCATTCCTTAACCTATCCGCAATGCGCCGTGCAATGGTGACGCAACTCAGTCAACCCATTCACGACGAGCCGTTCCCTGGTGATGGCAACGCTGCTGTACTCCCTGGACACCCTGTGCCTCCGTGACAGCACAACTATAAAAAAAAATCCCCTGCTCTCTTGTCTACGGTTTAAGGGATGCAGCTGCCCTAGATATTTAGAACAGGGTTCCAGCCACTGGAAGGGTAAGTTTACACACACTAGCGATGACCTTTGTGACCCCAGAGTAGTCCAAACAAAGAGACCCATCTGGCACTAGGAATTTCTGCAAAAGGCACATGTGGAATTTCCTGCTTTGCTAACATATCAGGCAGAAGAAGAATGACAAGGGGTTAGAACTGGTTCAGCAAAGTGGTTCAGAGGATGAGGGGGTAAAGGTGTATAAGTTTATCCAAAAGAATCTGAGCTTGGTTTACTTGTTCTGTGTATGTATAGTTTTATATGTTGTATCATCAGAAGCCAAAACAGTGAAAACTGTGTACAGTGTGCAATGATTTAATTTCCTTAAAAAAAAAAAAATTCAATTGATTATACACACTGAATACCTCAGGTTTTCTCTTCATCTGTTCAAAGTAAGAGCGAAATTTTATGCCCCTTTCCTTCCTCATTTGCTGTTGTCATACCAACCAAAAAAACGCAAACAAGATTGTGTTCTACATTTTACTTATGTTGTTTCCGTAACTGTAGCATTGCTATTTTAGCCCAAAATGTATTTAAGCCTAAGCTCATTGCAAAGTTCGTATTTACCTTCTCTGTTGATATAAAACAATTGCTTGTCAGGTTTATATTAGGGGACGTAAAATACAATAAAAAAAATCACACATCTGCAATGGTCGTACACACATGTGGTGCATGCGTCCGCAGGGAAGTGACGTTGCTCTGCCATGTCCATCGTGAAAGTATCAAGGGCATGAAACTCAACAATGTGGTTTCAGTCTTCCCAACTGGGCTCAAAGCAAATTCAACTCTGAGTATGAGCTGCAGATGGGGAAAAAGTATCTCACAGATAAAAACAGCTCCAACGGCAATAGAACCAACAACTTCCAAGATGGAATCTGGGACACAAACCACTGCGTCATAATGGCTGATCTGAAATGTTTTAAATCTGCTGCAAAAAGCACATAATCCTTGTAAAACACACATGCACACACTTTGCAATACCATGCGGAAGACGGAGAGTAAACTGTAGCACTATGTGCACACGTTGACAGGCACACAAACTACACTGTACCTCATAGAAGAGAGAGTAAACGATAGACGATGCATGCACACACAGAGACTACAATATATACCTTGTAGAATAAAGAATAAATGATAGCACCACACACACACACACAACACACAACACACACACACATACACACAACACACACACACACACACATACACACAACACACACATACACACACACACACACACACACACACACACACACACACACACACACACACACACACACACACTGTTCTGTACCTTGTAGAAGAGAGAGTCCACGGTGATTCCAGGCCCTGTGGGGGTGATAGCTTTCAGCAGCTCTGTACTCATAGGGGGCTTGGCTTCCAGAGTGGCTATGTACAGCGGAATGTCGCACTGAAAGAGATCATTCAATGATGGATTCATGCACTGGTTCACAGCATCCATATGAGAAGACACAAAGTGCTGGTTCACACAGGCATTATATCACACTAAACATGATGATCGAAGTAACAGAATCTGTCCAAAAACAGAAGGGGATGATGTGATGCCCTGTCCATGTATAATTCGGAGATTATTTTATCCAGTGTGAGTCTGGTAGGGTTTTACATATGCCTTGTGATCCTAGCATACAAGTAATTCTACATGATGATACAAATACCTCAACAAACATGCAAGGCCGGATGACGGACAGACAGCTGTACATCTGTCGTGTCGTCCACTATCGCATGACGGGAACATAAAAAATTCCTACACTTTCCAGAAAATGATCCAAAGAAAATAAGCTCTGTAACTAGTCTTGGGGATGTTGGAGCGAGTTGTAGACCATACTTTCAGTGGCCTATTGTGAACTTGGCTGACCCCAGGAGCTTTGAAACAAAGAAACTGGTGGCACCAGCGCGCGCGCGCGCGCACGTATTTCCTGTGCCAGAAAAAATGTCAGTCAGGCGAAGGGGTGGTAGCGATTTCTCGCTCAATGAAGCGCTTGAAATCATATTACAAAGTGGATCTGGTGATGAGGGGAGTGAAAGAGAGATAGAAAACTTTGAAAGAGAAGAGGAAAGTGAATTGTTTGAAGATGCAACCTTCCCTTCATCTTCTCATTTGGTGTGTGTAAAAGAACGGAATAGAATGCAAACAAAGCATTTTTTCTACTTGTCAGACATGTTTTTCAACGCACAGTCGTGTGTACACATTGAAAGTAAATGATTTGAAACTGCTATGTTCAAATAGTTCAGTGTTTGTTCTTTCCTGTGACACCTAACACAAGACTGTCAGTTGTTGTCTAGCAACCATGAAAATACATTAAAAAGTGGCCAAATAAGTGTGTCGGCAGGGAGTGAGCGCTATGCGCGAGCGTGCGGCGGTAGGGAATCATGCTGTACGTGCCGCTCTCGGCTGGATAGTATTAAGGTAGCGATACATTCTGTATTCACTATTGATGGGTACTGTCTGTATTCACCATTGATGGATACCGCCTGCATTCACTTCACTACTGATGGATACCATATACATTCACTATAGATGGATACTGTCTGTATTAATTTTTCTATTCATAGATACTCTTTGTAGTCACTTTACTATTTATGGATACCATCTGTATTCACTTTATTATTATTGATGGATACAGTCTGTATTCATTTACTACTGATGGATACAGTCTGAATTCACTTCACTATTGATGGATATGATCTGTATTTTTGTTAGATGAGGACACTCATCCCCTGGAATCCACTTAGCACCGGTCTGACAAACATGACAATCCATTTTAACACAGCAGATTTTAACAGCTGCTACCAACAATAATAAATCCCTGCGGTCCATGCCCATGGCCCACCTCAGCATCCCCCTTCATGGTGATGTCCACACGAGCACCAAACTCCAGCAGCATCTGCACCATGGGCAGGTTTCCATGACGAAGTGCGTAATACAGCGGTGTGTGCAGCCGCGCTCTCCCTGATAGCACAGACCAACATAGAGCCAGGGGGTCAAAGCTATCTTGTAATACAAATCCTGTCTAATCTGTCAGTTTTTTTTTTTCAGGAATTGATTAGCAGATACTGTTTGGTTTGACCACCAAGACTTAACACAAATCTGTACCATTTGTGAATGTATCCATGCCTTATTTCTTCTGGTCTTCCCCTCTCTCGTCCCCCATTCACTGAATGCATGTGTCTGTATGCATATACACATGCATACCTATGGGAAAACTGTGTAAGTAACAATGAATCTACGAGAAAAACATCTCCGATTTTTCAATTTTTTGTACTTAGAAAAAAAAACACACAAAAAAACAGCCTACCATCAAAGCATCAACTGAGGTTAGTTTCTAGCTTTACAAAAGAAGTTCAGCAGTCATTATGTCATCTAAGCAATTGTATGTTCTATGTGTGTGTGCGTGTGTGTGTGTGTGCGTGTGCGTGTGAGTGTGCGTGTGAGTGTGCGTGTGAGTGTGCATGCCAGTGTGTGTGTGTGTGTGTGTGTGTGTGTGTGTGGTGCGTGCATGCGTGCACGCATGCATGCATGCATGCATGCATGTGTGCATCGTGTGTGCTGTAGTGTGTGTGCCCATGTCTTTGTGCATGCATGCAATGCACATGTATGAAAAAACACATGTATGTATACAGGAGTCCAGCTATCACACCCATTTTTCAGCAGAGAGTCGATAGAGAGAAAGGACACATGGCTTTGTTGTCTACATGCTGACCATGTTTCTGAAGTTGATGTTGATCTTCAGTTTCTGTGACAGGCGCAGCATTTTTTTCCTGGCCGTGTTGACATCCCCAGCCAGCACGCAGTGTGCAAACTCCTGCACAAAGTACATCCATACAGTCACACAGCGTGCAAACTCCTGCACAAAGTACATCCATACAGTCATGCAGTGTGCAAACTCCTGCACAAAGTACATCCGTATGGTCACACAGTGTGCAAACTCCTGCACAAAGTACATCCGTATGGTCACGCAGTGTGCAAACTCCTGCACAAAGTACATCCGTATGGTCACGCAGTGTGCAAACTCCTGCACAAAGTACATCTGTATGGTCACGCAGTGTGCAAACTCCTGCACAAAGTACATCCATATGGTCACGCAGTGTGCAAACTCCTGCACAAAGTACATCCATATGGTCACGCAGTGTGCAAACTCCTGCACAAAGTACATCCATACAGTCACACAGTGTGCAAACTCCTGACTGTATACAGTCATACAGAGAACACACACTCCTGCCCAGATAGCACTGTATACTATCACACAGAGATCAAACTCCTGCCCATATTACACTGTATATCATACACAGAACAAACTCCTGCCTGGATTACACTGTGTGCAGTCATACACAGAACAAAGTCCTGCCCAGATTATACTGTGTATTATACACAGAACAAACTCCTGCCTATATTACACCATGTACAGTCATATACAGAACAAACTCCTGCCCAGATTACACTGTGTACAGTCATACACAGAAAAAACTCCTCCTCCTGCCCAGACTACATTGTGTATCATAAACAGAACAAACTCCTGCCTAGATTACACTGTGTGTTATACACAGAACAAACTCCTGCCCAGATGAAACAGCTGCCGTGGTGAAGTGGTTAGCGTCGTGGACTCCCGGCTGGGAGGTCGTGAGTTCGAATCCCCTCAGAGTCATGTGGGATTTTTCTCCCTTGGCCGACTCCTACCCAGAGTTGAGTTTGCTGCGGACTCAGTTGGGATGACTGGGACCTCACAGTCGAGTTTCATCCACTTAATGGATGTGTTTCTGAGAATGTTGCTCTCCAATTACCTGACCAACACTGCAGGTGCCTGTATCTCTCGGGCCTGGTTGATGCTGGGATATATTATGAAAGGAAACGTAGAGTACAGCCCTCATGTAGTCTCAGACCGAAATGGAAATCCGTAGCATCATCTTAATCATCCTCATTCTCATCGATCAGCATAAAAAAAAACTGTCTCAAATTCTGTGGCCCTTCATGCCTTGCTCTCATGCTGACCTCAATTTCGATGTCCTCTCCACATCTGTGGCCTTGTTTGGTTCTGTCGGGGTCACCGGTATCGGTGAGTCCATGGGGGCTGTCGTTGACGGACATGGTGGCGCCCTCCGGAGGGAGACCTCACTCACACTGGCTCCGTGATTAAGCAATTATTGTCGTCAGTAGGGGGCTTAGTACGTGGTGTCCTGTGTGCGTTAAATGAAAACAGGCGCTACTGAACACCACTGAAGTGACTCGGCAGCAGTGCAGTGTCTCCTCCAGTGGGTTTGCCTCTAAACAACTTGCCATTGACTGCTCCCTGTGGATTGCTGGTGCCGGGGCTGCGGCAGGGCCGACTGGGCTGTGGTTGTGGATGGGATGTCAGAATGAGCAGCATGGGTGCACTACCCCTGAGGTGGTGCAGAGGTTTGGGACAGCAAAAAAACCTCCTGCCCAGATTACCCTTAATATGGTCTTACACGGAACAAACTCCTGCCCAGATACACTTGATACAGTCATAAACAACAACCCCCTGCCCAGATTACACTTGTTACAGTCATACACAGAAACAAACTCCTGCCCAGATTTCACTTGATAGGGTCATACACAGAACAAACTCCTGCCCAGATTGCACCGTATGCAGTCACACAAGCAATACATTTCTGCACAGACTATACTGTATAAAATCACATATAGAACAAACTCCTGCACAGATCACATAATTTACAGTCGTACAGGGAACAAACTCTTGCACAGATTACACTGTTTACTTCACACTGAGAACAAAACTCCAACCAAATTGTCTTGTGTAGAGTCACACACAGTCAGTGCTGTACAAAATATAGATATAAGTTCTGTGACAATTTCATCCAAGAAGAAAAGATTAAGCAAAACTATATCTCCATAATATATATTCATCAAAATTGCTTTTTGAAGTCAAATAAAAATTTGATAAGAAAAGTATGTATGCGTGTGTGTTTTTTTTTTTTTTTTTTTTTTTTTTTTTTTTTTTTTGTTGTTGTCCGATCTTCTATGCCACCTCAGTGGCAGTGCACCCAGGCTGCTCATTCCAATACTCTGCTCACAGCCACAGCCCGGTCAGTCCCGCCACAGAGCCGGCACCGTCAAGAGGCAACCCATTGCAGGAGACACTGCACCGCTGCCGAGTCACTTCGGTGGCGTTCAGTGGTGCCTGTTCTGATCCAACATACGCAGGATACCACCCACCAAGCCCCTTACTGATGACAATAATTGCTTAGTCATGTAGCCGCGTGAGTGAGCGCTCCCTCTGGAGGGCGCCACCATGTCCATCCAGCGACAGCCCCCATGGACTCACCGATACCGGTGACCTCGACAGAACCAAACAAAGGCCACAGACATGGAGAGGACATCAAAACCAAGGTCACCATGAGAGCAAGGCACAAAGGGCCACAAAATTTAAGACTTTTCTTTTCTTTTTATGCTGATCGATGAGAACGAGGATGATAAAGATGATGCTACTGATTTCCATTGACTGCATGACAGGACTGTACTCTATGCTTCCTTTCATAATGTATCCCAGCGTCAATCAGGGCCAAGAGATACTGATTCCTGCAGTGTTAATCAGGAAATTTGAGTAACACTCTCAGAGACACAGCCATTAAGTGGGTGAAACGCGACTGTGTGGTCCCAGTCTTCCCAACTGAGCCCATAGCAAACTCAACTCTGGGTAGGAGCCCGGTCGAGGGAAAAAAATCCCACATGACTCTGATGGGAATCGAACCCATGACCTCCCAGCCAGGAGTCCACGATGCTAACCACTTTGCCACGGCGGCTTGTCACTCCATGAAATGCCTGCTATTGTGTATGGCTTTACTGAAGTAAAGTGCTGTTTATATTTTTCCCGCAGAGCTATAAGGCACATCTTTTCCACCCTACAAAGATAAACAGTGAAACAGTTTCCTGTGTTCTGTTTTGGTTTTGTTTCATTTCAGGAGTAAGAGAAAAAAACCCCCAACATTTTCTTAATTAAAAAAAGTTTGGAAACTCCTTGGGTGATTTATTTCCTATCCGACTCTTGTCCTCACAGTCTCCACAGAGATTGAAGAGAAGGCTGACTGTGTATCGTCTTACTACCTCAGGGGTTTGTAAAGCACCTGCACTGCCAAGCTGTATAGTGCTCTGTGTGTGTGTGTGTGTGGTTGTGTGTGTGTGTGTGTGTGTGTGTGTGTGTGTGTGTGTGTGTGTGTGTGTGTGTGTGTGTGTGTGTGTGTGTGTGTGTGTGTGTGTGTGTGTGTGTGTGTGTGTGTGTGTGTGTGTGTGTGTTGTGTGTGTGTGTGTGTGTGTGTGTGTGTGTGTGTGTGTGTGTGTGTGTGTTGTTTGTGTGTGTGTGTGTGTGTGTGTGTGTGTGTGTGTGTGTGTGTGTGTGTGCACGCGCGCACACGTGTGTGTGTGTGTGTGTGTGTGTGTGTGTGTGTGTGTGTGTGTGTGTGTGTGTGTGTATGTGCACATGTGTGTGCGTGTGTGTGTGTGTGTGTGTGTGTGTGTGTGTGTAACAGTGTATGTATGTGTGTAACAGTGTGTGTGTGTGTGTGTGTGTGTGTGTGTGTGTGTGTGTGTGTGTGTGTGTGTGTGTGCGCGCGCGTGCGTGCGCGTGTGCGTGCGTGTGTGTGCCTGCGTGCGTGTGTGTGTGTAAATTACATGAAAAGTTTTAAGTGTAAGGATCATAGACACACACTCTGAATTTCACCCACAGTTGCATCCCCTACATACAGCTCAAAACAACTAAAAGACCAACCCACCAACATGTTATGCCAGTCAGTCTTCTAATGACGCAGACGAACTGAAAAAGCATGCAAAGCATGTGCAAGCCATGTCTATTGTGAACACTAATAAGCAGTCTGCAGGCACTTGTTGATTCTTCAGGTCGCTTCTGAGAAAACCATTTCAACAATGCCTTCAAAATTATCTCTAAGTGTTGCTGACTGAGAAACAGGGTAGGGGAGGGGAGGCTGCATGGCTTCTAGAGAGCGTAGGGGCCTCAAAATTCTGTCAATTAGCAGTGTCCCATTCATTCACTCTGACTTCACAAGCCTTCCACAGTAAGACAGGCAGCTATGTCTGGTGAAAATGACCAGGACACCTGAGGTGAAGGTTCAGACAGGACGACAGGTTCCTGGTCCTGCTGATTTTTAAAAGGGAGTTTGTCCATCAAACATGAAAATGTTTTTAATCAAAATAAATTTGGTCAATAAAATTCTGTTGTTTAAATTCTGTTTTTTTGTTTGTTTGATTGTTTGTTTGTTTTTTTTTACGTTTTGATTCTTTGTTATCAACTCTTTCGCCTTCCTTGATGAAACAGGAAATAAGTCTGAAGCTGGTCTTTCAATTGTTCAGAGCAGTATATTTCCACTAGATTTCTTTCTCAGACATTGTTTTACCTTCTGCGTGTTATGTCTTCAAACAGTTCATAGCCAAACAGCAATATTCCCAAACACTCAACATTGTGCATCTGAAGCTTTTAAGCCCTGCAAATGTTAGCTGGCATTTTGCTACATTTCTCTGCCTCTCTCACACACACACACACACACACACACACAGATGAGCGTCATCACATCACTACCTGTTGAAACACTTCACAGACCTTTAACACGGAGAGATCAACAAGACAATCCTGAGACAATGATGGTCAAATTGATAAAGAAAGGAATGGTCTGGTATTATCCTCAGCCTGAATGATGGCTGGCTGGTTGAGGACTGTCAGCGCTATATCTGACAATACAAAGCCTGCTTCTCCTCCAAGCTGTTTGACTAATCAGTGTGTGCGACAGGCCTGTCATCCCAGACCAAGCCAAAGCCACTGGACACCCAGTAAGTCACCTTGAGTAGTGCTAATAGCCACATGTGGTATACAGGAACAGCTAACAGCTGCCAAGACTGTGACCAGGAGGAACATGTTTATGGTACAATATAAGCCTGACGACATTGATCTTTCTTTCTTCATTCCTCTGCCAAGACTCATCATTGCTGAGAATTTTCATATGCAGCCATTTTTTTTTTAATGCACTATAAATGCTGCCACATTCCATCCTCGGGGATGCTGTCTGAACATGCCACCAGTAAGCATGTGTCTTAGTACCATGCCATCCATCGGCAGCACATGAAAGCCTGCTCAGGCGTTTGACCTTGTGTAAAGATTTTTTTTCATGGATATGTTCATGCACAAAACCTTGGATTAAAGTCCTATCCGAAGGAGTCTTGTGGGGGACAGAATCTGCACACAGATCTTCCAGTATGGCTGCCTTGAAGTGGAATCAAACTCTGGACTTGGGAACAAGCCTGATGTCTTCCCCACCTGGTCTACCAGGCCCTGCATGACATTTATCATCTCTATCTTTACACTGATCTGAATATCTATTTGGCACAATCACACCCACTACCATATTACTCAACACAAACACTAACAGTAAGGAAGTAGAGACATCAATAAACTCATGGAAGCATGGCCTAAAACCAGGCAGATACCATTCATTCCATTTAGGGGGCCGGAATAGCTCAGTGGTAGAGCGTGGGACTCGTAATCTTGGTGATCCTGGGGTTGCGGGTTCGAATCTCCGCCAGGCCAATTTGGTACAGGGGGATTTTTCCCTCAGAGTTAACACTGGCTCTGACTCCATTTCCTATACAGTCCTTTGAATAACACTATAAACCGAGGTTCCATGTGCGAACGCACTCATAACATCTTGCACACTGGTAAAATCCCATCACCGACTTTTGGAAGAGAAGGCCAGTTTGGTCGTTGGTATGGATAACACGTTACACATAGCATGCACCTTTCCCAATGTTGGAGTGTGGCTGCCTTAATGGCAGGATAAAAAACAGTGATACACGCAAAACTCCACTCTCTTTGTTGGGTAAATGGGATTAATCCCTGTCTGTCTATATCTGGAGTGTCTGCAGGAGTATCAGCCTGCAGACGCAGAAAAAAAAACCCTGTAAACAACAAAATACAGATAAGTCAGCATGGTAGGACAGTAACAGCTGCCCGAATGCCCGTGGCAGGTGATTACTTCTGTCAAGCAGGTGGTGAATGCCGCAGGCTGATCTTTGGGCAAAAGCACTAATTTTTAACCATCCACAGGGGAGAAATAAAAGTTCAGCATTTTTTTTTTTTGGTCGATATCAGGTAATCATCATAATAACTGGAGATTTTGCTTCACAAAACAACCATTTTGAAATAGGTTTTTGACATCATAATGTACTGCGGTAAGTAACTGGCTAAGTCAGAACGCAGTGTCCAGTCAGAATGGAACACACATCGGTCGACAAGTTTGGGCTACTGCAAATCAGAATGGAACACACTAGTTGACCAGTTTGGTTACTTGTCGACCAAATGGAATACAGTAATAGACTGAACTGATGGGAGGTAACTTTTCCTGGAGAGGAAGGCCAAAACCTTGTCCACCTGCCAACTAGGCAGGAAAGAAAAGGAAAGACTCTGTCCTGCTTTGGTAGGGTTTGATAAAATGTTACCACATGCACAAAGAACTGAAGATAAATCAGGGCATATTCACAGGACATTTGTGTCACTTTCTGAGACACGATTTATCACCAGCAGTCAGGCAGGACTGGTGTGTTGTTTCACTTGCAGTTCGTAGGATCCTCATGAACACATTTGAGGCACAAAATGTTCTATAATTTTACTGGTATGACTACAACCAGATATGTTTCCCTGCCTTTGCTCATAAACTGCGTTCAGCATTTATAGGTCTGAAATATCACGAATAAAACATTCACATTCCATTTGCACATGAGACTGTTCGCATGTTTGTTATTTAGATTGGATGGCAGCTGGGACTTCATGTAACTAGCTTGAGCAGGTATGTGTCAGTGTAAGTAAATGTGTGGCTAACTCACAAAGTGCTAATGCACATACACACATGCATGTAGATGTATGCGTGTGTATGTGTATGTGTGTGCATGTGTATGTATATATGTATGTGCATGTATGTGGGGGGGGGGGGGGGGGGGGTGGGAGGGGTGTGCACACGCATGCACGCATGTGTGTGTGTTTTGTTGGCAAGCTTTTTTAGTCAAGTGAACTGTATGCCATCCTTGAATTCAATTCAGCAAACCATGGAGTAGAAAACTGATGTATGTGGGAGTATGAGAGAAGAGGAAAGAAGAAAGAGGACGTTGGGGGGGGGGGGGGTGGTGGTGGAGGAAAGAAAGGAAGGAGGGAGGGAAGAAAGCGTGGGGAGAGAGAGAGGAGAGAGAGAGAGAGAGAGGGGGGGGGAGAGAGAGAGAGAGACAGAGAGAGACAGAGAGAGAGAGATGAGGACAGAAAGAGAATGATAATGACAATATGTTTTAATGTGAGGTGACAGGTCCATGAGAGAAAAAGAGAGAGAGAGAGAGAGACAGACAGACAGACAGACAGACGGACAAAAAAGAGATATAGATACAGACAGAGACAGAGGCATAGACAGAGAAAGAGAGAGAGAGCCAGAGAGAGAGTGGGAGACAGAGAGAGAGAAAAGGGAGACAGAGAGAGAGGGAGAGAGATTAAAAATGCGCGGTTCTGTGCTTGACAGAGAGAAAAGGGTGTAAGAGGAAGGGGTGAGGAGTGGGAAGAGGTCCCTCCCTTTGTCACTCTGACAGGCTGACCTCAGCAGCAGTGTGGAGGACTGGCCATTCAGCGAGAGTGCTGGGTTTAATGTGAAGAGCCGATGCAGCATGGATCCTGTACACCACCTGGCAGGTACATCACTCCGACCTGTCAGTGCAAGCTGACTGGCATGGCTGTCACCATTCAGCAGCAGAAATGACTGGGATCAGCTGCAGAGTGCAGAGATGGGATCAGACAGAGTGGGTGAAGACTGGCCACTGCCTCATGACTCATTCAGCAACCCCACTGACTAACACATGCCTACCCCTCCATGGTAGAGACCTCTCTTGTTTCACCAGACTTTCCGCTTGGATGAGCTTTCACAGCAGGAAGACCTGTGGTTAGTGGACATCAGAGGGATGCTTTCTGTTTAGGGTCAGATACTGTACAGACCACAGCTCACAGCTGGCGCAGGAATGGCAAGAATATAACATTTATACTCTAAACGGAGTGATCAGTATTTACACAGGTACATACACAAATATGCATTTAGAAAACACACCTGTTAACACAAACACACAAGCAGATGAACTGTGATGAAGTAAGACACAACTTGTAGGCGCATGGATCGTGACAGGTTGTAATGACAATGGAACAGGTCAGAAACCGAAGACATGGAGCAGTCTGGGAACCCCGGTAGCCCCCAAAGCGCACATTACGAACAGGTAGGATCCTGTTTTACTATGCTAAATCCTGTGACCCATTTTAATATCTAAATTTAAGCATTTAGAGCAGCAACATCAAAACACCAATGTATGTTTGTTTTTTTTTTTTCTATTATTCTGCATCATCATCATTAGCAATGCTTGTAAAAGCTGACTGAGGGGCATGTCTATGAAAGGAACCCCTGAATTGCTCCCTTTCATCCAGTGGTGTTGTTGATATTCACTACAGTGGAAGTGACTGTCCACCTGACTGTCTGAAGGAAAAAAGTTTGGCCCCAAAGCGCACATTACGAACAGGTAGGATCCTGTTTTACTATGCTAAATCCTGTGACCCATTTTAATATCCCTATTTAAGCATTTTAGAGCAACATCAAAACACCAATGTATGTTTGTTTGTTTTTTTTCTATTATTCTGCATCATCATTTAGCAATGCTTGTAAAAGCTGACTGAGGGGCATGTCTATGAAAGGAACCCCTGAATTGCTCCCTTTCATCCAGTCTGTTGTTGATATTCACTACAGTGGAAGTGACTGTCCACCTGACTGTCTGAAGGAAAAAAGTTTGGCCATGTAGAACATTATTGTTTTAATTGTTTGTTTTGAAGGAAGGTAATTCTTAGGCAAAACCACCTGACCATCCATTCAATCAAGCGCAGTCTGAAATTTTGCCAGAAACTACACTCCCTATGTGTTCCGGTCCACTTGGCCAACGCCTCCTGACAAAGTTAATTGCTTGTCTCAATCTGTTATCATGTCAGTGTCATAAACAGTGACTTGAAAAGGTAATGTGACAAAGCAAAATCTCTCGTTGTCTTGATGACTATCCACAATCTGCAAAATGCTGCGATACTTTTATTCTTCTGCAGCAGATGTTTGACACTATTGGCTTGCTTGGATGAAGGGTGCAGCATCCACCCACATGCCCAACACAAGTGATTGCCTGACCATGTTCAGGCAGTCACAGTTCCTCCATGTTAGGTGTCCTTCATTTCACATCCGCACTGCCATATGCACACTAACTGCCCTTACAGTTCTTCCATTGTATAATTACATCACACTGTTGCTATGTTGAATTGTCAGTATGAATGATATGTGTTGAAATAATGTATGCATGACAAGGAGAGCAGGGAAGACTAGGCTTTGACCTAAAATCTTCATCCTTATGTATGAAAGATCAATTAATCACTTAATCCATGTTAAGTGTCCTTCACTTCACATCAGCACAGCCACACTGCTCACCAACTGCTCTAAATCTTGGTCCCTGAAGTGAGCAAAGTAACACAAGACTGCACTGCACAACAACACTCCTGAGATAACTAAAGGGGAAAGTGACTATGTCCACCCTGAAACCCAAACCCGGTGGATCAGGAGCAGGGTGTACTGACCATGGATGGCCGGATGCCGCTGACCACTCTGATGATGCTCTCTGTGCCAATGTCCAAGGACAGCTGCAGTAACGTCTTGTTATTCTGAAACACATTGCCAGCACATCAACCACCACTAGCGCGCTGGGAGATAGGTGCCATTTCTCTCTTGATAGTGCTTTGAAATAAAAACTACAAAACACTCCTTCAATGGTTATCAATACTGGGTTCTCCTAAGTTTTACATTTCCCATTCTTGATCCATCATGGCTGAACAAACAACTGTACTAAAAACATGACAAAAACTTGAATGCTGGTAAGAAAAAGTAATCATTCTCTCTCTCTCTCTCTCTCTAGATATGCAGTTCAATTCAAAATACCAATGTCTATCCACATGTCTATTATCGCTCTATCAACAAACAACAGACATTATTACTTACTGTAATATACATTACTAATAACTTTCCAAAAGTGATTCCTGTTGTTTAGTAGTGCTAATGTTTCACTTTAATTTGCTACTGTTGATGATTGAACACTCTATGTCAGTGCATGCAAATGTCAGTAAGTGAAAGATTTATAAGGTACTCATGCAGGGTGAATGCGTGAGCCAGTGTATGTATACAGCCTTACTATGTGTCCTTAGATTATTTGTCAATGAAACTGACTTTGCATTTAGTATTGAATACTACATTTTCTCTATGTTCTGTATTTCATTGAATGTATGATTTTTCTTCTCTCTTACATTCATAATTTTCATTAAAATTACAACAGCATTTGGTTTTGATGTTGAATGCTATGATTTTCTTCCTATTCATTGGGAATTGAATTTTTTTTTTTTCATTCTTTTCAGCAGTGTAGTTCCTATACAGAGCAAGGACTGAATGAAGAACAGCATGTCTATGCTTATCCCCTGTCCTAAAAAATAAAATTTAGTCTTGTGTTATCTTGTCTCTTGCCATGCTCACTGTAACTCACTTTCTGAACATCCACTCTGCACCATTCATTGATGAGCTTGCGAACATTCATAGCATCATCGCCTTCCACGGCTTCCCAGATCCCAGGCTGCACATACACCAGGTATTAACAGAAGGATTTCATTTTTCAGAGAGAGGGAGGGAGGAAGTGAGAGAGAGAAAGAGGGACAGAAGGAGGGAGGGAGGGAGGGGGAGAGAGAGAGAGAGAGAGAGAGAAGAGAGAGAGAGAGGGGGGGAGAGAAAGAGAGAGAGAGAGAGAGAGAGAGAGAGAGAGAGAGAGTACAACAACATTTTCATTTTCCAACTAGCAACTAACTCAGCATGACTAGTAACTAAAAAATACTAAAAGTTTTAGCAAACATACATACGTGTAGAAGTGTGAAAAATTGTAGCTGGGTTGTTTATCCTATCAACAACATTAAGGCACAGATGAATAGAAAGAAAGAAAAAAAAAAAAAAAGCACTGAAACAACAAACGAGAATTTATAAACTGATAAAAGAAACATAAAGAGTTGTCCGATTAATTATCGAAAGAACAGAGAAAAAGAGAGTGCATGCGGGTGCATGAGAGAGAGAGAGAGAGAGAGAGAGAGAGAGAGAGAGAGAGAGAGAGAGAGAGAGAGAGAGAGAGAGAGAGAGCGAGAGAGAAAGAGCTGCAACACTGACTCAGAAGAAGGACAGGCATGCAGGAAAACAGATGTATTTCTTCTCTTGTGGGATTCTCTCTGGTCATCCTTTTGCTGTTTCTATGCTTTCAGCGGTTCAGATGGGGGGGGGGAGGGGGGGGGGGGGGGGGGGGGGGGGGGGTGGGAATGGGGTTCTGCCAGTGACTTGGGGAGAGAGGGGGAAGGGTAGGATGGGGAGCTTCCCCCCCCCTAATCTGAGATTTAAAGCCTTCCACTTGACTCAACGATGGTGGATGGAAAGAACCATGCAATGAAACACATCGACGAAGGACACTCTACCAGATGGTGATGATAGTGCACTGAAAGAGGAGTGCCAGCTTACCACATATTTCATGAAGATGTCTCTGACGGAGGCAGGGAGGGTGGAGGAGGAGGTCACCACTTCTAAAGGGTACACCCCATCCTGTCACAGACACAAGCATAACTAGCATTCTGACCCTGTCCAATGCCCTCCCACCCTCCCTCCATTGCCTCTTTTTCTGTCAGCTGTTAGTAACAAAACTGCAGAGTTTTTTTTTTTTAATGATCAGAGGGTGGGAAAAGGTGGGAACAAAAGGGGTGTGGGTAACCCACATTTGCTAGGAGAGAGATAGAGAGGGAGAGAAAGAGCAAGAGAGAGAGAGAGAGAGAGAGAGACTGACAGACAGACAGTCGGACAGACAGACAGAGACAGCGATAAAGAGAGACAGACAGACAGAGAGAGAAGAGAGAGAGAGAGAGAGAGAGAGAGAGAGAGTGTGTGTGTGTGTGTGTGTGTGTGTGTGCTGGCTCTTGGGAGGTAGGGTCATTGAGGGGATAAGGGGAAAGGAGAAGTAGGGGAACACCAGAACCACCAATCAGCAGCTGAACTGGACAAATGGTTTCTCTGAGCTGTATGTAACAACTGGAGGGAATGGGGTTGGGGAGGCAAGATGGTAGTGCACTGTTGGCCTGGACAGTGTTGCAGAAATCTGTTGGCTGGTTTCTCACATGCACAGCCCCCCTGATCAGACCTAAACTAGAATCAGTATCTGTGGCAGTGCAGTGGGTGTAAACTGACTGATGAAGGGCAGTTGCTTTCATTTGGAGAGTTCATTGCTTAGGAAGTCTGTTTCTGACCTAAGCTGGACATCAAAGATCACTTGTATCTAAATAGCATGCTGATGCGTGCAGCCATGTTGATGACCAGCTCTCACAAAAATCCCCTTGTATAAATGCTACTGAAGCTGGCAGCATTTTTAATAGAAGATACTATTCAGACACCTACACTATGACTGCCAGAGAACGAAGTCCCATTCTACAATATTCAAACTTATGTACTGAAATGGATCATCCCATCATCACTGTCTCATCACTGTATGTTGCAGCTGTGCTGTGGCAGACAAAAGGACAGTAAAAGGCTGCCACATCTCTTTGTTTCATCAAGTGCAAATTAGCAGAGGTACTGAAACAAGTCCATCCAGGATGCCTTCTGTTTGGGTCCACTGTCGCCGGTCAGATGGTCTTGTGAGGAGTTCAGGGCCAAAAGACTTTTCTGAGGGGTGGGGAGGGGGGGGGGGAGTTTCTTCTCTGAAGACCTTCTGCTGTCAAGCTATCCCTAGAGTTTCTTCCTGCAGGATGCCTTCAGTTTGGGTCCACTCTCACAAGTCAGATGGTCTTGGATAGGAAGTATCAATGACATCTTCAGTCTGTGTCCACTGTAGTCTGTCAGATGGTCTTGGTCAGGGAGTATCCAGGACATCTTCAGTCTGTGTCCACTGTAGTCTGTCAGATTGGTTGGTCAGGGGGAGTATCCAGTATCAACGACATCTTCAGTCTATGTCCACTGAAGTCTGTCAGATGGTCTTGGTCAGGGGAGTATCCAGGACATCTTCAGTCTGTGTCCACTGTAGTCTGTCAGATGGTCTTGGTCAGGGAGTATCCAGGACATCTTCAGTCTATGTCCACTGAAGTCTGTCAGATGGTCTTGGTCAGGGAGTATCCAGGACATCTTCAGTCTGTGTCCACTGAAGTCTGTCAGATGGTCTTGGTCAGGGAGTATCCACATCATCATCTTCAGTCTGTGTGTCCACTGTAGTCTGTCAGATGGTCTTGGTCTTGGGGAGTATCCAGGACATCTTCAGTCTATGTCCACTGTAGTCTGTCAGATTGTCTTGGTCAGGGAGTATCCAGGACATCTTCAGTCTGTGTCCACTGTAGTCTGTCAGATGGTCTTGGTCAGGGAGTATCCAGGACATCTTTCTTCAGTCTGTGTCCACTGTAGTCTGTCAGATGGTCTTGGTCAGGGAGTATCCAGGACATCTTCAGTCTGTGTCCACTGTAGTCTGTCAGGTCTGGTCTTGGTATCAGGACATCTATCAATGACATCTTCAGTCTGTGTCCACTGTAGTCTGTCAGATGGTCTTGGTCAGTTAGTATCAATGACATCTTCAGTCTGTGTCCTCTGTAGTCTGTCAGATGGTCTTGGTCAGTTAGTATCAATGACATCTCAGTCTGTGTCCTCTGTAGTCTGTCAGTCTGTCAGATGGTCTTGGTCAGGGAATATCCTGGACATCTTCAGTCTGTGTCCACTGTAGTCTGTCAGATGGTCTTGGTCAGGAAGTATCCTGGACATCTCTGTCTGTATCCATTGTAGTCTGTCAAGATGGTCTTGGTCAGGGAGTATCCTGGACATCTTCAGTCTGTGTCCACAGTATTCTGTCAGATGATCTTGGTCTGAAAGTATCAATGACATTTTCTTTCTGTGTTCACTGTGGCCTAGCAGGTCTTGGACAGGAAGTGAGCACTGCTGTTTAGATTGCTAAACAGAACTCTGAAAATCATTTTTGTGATCCAGTTTTGTCCTGAATGTATGTGGCACATACATGATGACTGGTTTTCAATCTTGCCTACTTTCCTTTCAAACAATATTAGCCTTGTCTTTAATTTGCTGTACACAAAGTTATTAGAACACAACTATGGTGAGAAGTAAAATGAATATCAGGAACACATTAAGTAGCCATCATTATGTCATTCATTCACACTTTCAATTAAAACAAAAAAATAATAATGAGTACAAAAGCATGCACACTGAATTCATACATAGGCATGTTCCTATTTGTATGTACACACACACACACACACACACACACACACACACACACACACACACACACACACACACACACACACACACACGCACACACACACACACACACACATACACACACACACACCATGTGCATGTGTGCACACACACACATACATGCACATACTGTCTCCACAACCTACTTTAT
>JADBJO010001347.1:265000-305000 GCA_016801955.1 Conus betulinus | reverse complement strand
ACACACACACACACACTCACACTCCTGGTTGACTACATCGTTCCTTATCCCCGTTGGTCAAGTGTACACCGGCTGCAATGATTACTGACCACAATCCAAGAGGACGGAGAGAGAAAGACAAAGGAACAGACAGTGGACATATGTGTGGGTGGCATGGGAGGCTTAATGAAGGGAGGGGGGGGGGGTAGATTAAGTGGGGGTAAGGGGGAGGGGTGGAGGATTGGGAAAGACAGGGACAAAGGAAGAAGAGAGAGACAGATCACTAGCTGGACAGGTAGGGGCAGACAGCACACACAGGGCCGAGCGGGAGGGACAGAGAGGACAGGCAGATGGTGACAGACACACAGAGAAAGAAGGGAGATGGTAACTGAAACTGAACTAGCAACAACAGAGAGTGAGACGGAGATAAATAATAAAACAGAGACAGAAATGGATGGAAACGACATAAAAGACAAATAATATTGATGTCCCATGCCTGTCTGGAGGTGGAAGGCATGGGCTGAGACAGAGACACAGAAAGACTGAGCGAAACACACAGAGACTGACAGAGAGAGGAGGGAAACAGAGATAAAAGGAGATAAAGAAAGAAAGAGACCAAACACGCGATCAGTTGGACTGAAGGAAAGAAAGTGGGGGAAGACAGAGACAGAGATACAAGAAATAGCAATAAACACAGCCAGCCAAGCTAGTGAGAAACCGAACCAGAAAGCAGATAGAAAGACACAGATCGACCGAGAGTGAGACAGAGAAAGAAATACGGGGACACAACAAAAAAAAAACTCTGATGTTCCATGCCTGTTTCAGTTTGCTCACACATTGGAAAAAAAGGACTTAGAAAAAAAATGCAAATGCTTTGGGAGAAACGGTTTGTCCGAATGGAAAATGATTTGACACATTGGGAGACCTTGGAGATCCAGTCTGTCCAAATGGATCTGAGACAAATTGGACAGCTGTGACAACTTTTCTCAACGGGCAAATGAACTTTAGACAAAGTGAGCGGCGAAGCGAGATATTTTTTTTTGTCTGAATGGACTTTGGACAAATCAGGCGGCTATGGGGAGATCTACTTTGTCCAAATGGACAGTGTACTTTGGACAGGTCAAGTGGCTATGGGAGAACTGATCTGACAAAAAGAAAATCAGGAGGATATGGTAGATCCAGTTTGTTCAAATGGACTAAAGACAAATGGAGCGGCTATAGGAGGTACTGTTAGTCAAAATGGACAAATGGACTTTGGACAAATGGAGCGGCTCTTGGAGATCCGACTGGCCCACATGAACAAAAGAAGCGGCTATGGGTATATCCGGTCAGTCCCAGGGAAAGACAGGCTTTGGACAAATAGGATCGGAACAAATTACCCGTGGCCCCACGAGGGTTTCGCTGGCACATCCGAGGTGGCCATAAAGACGGTGATTTCCCATGAGGCATGCGAAGTAGTCCTTTGCCCTCCTCTACAAGACAGGGCAGGCCACAGTCCAGTCTTCTTTGCAGAAGCTGGTGTAATACAAGAGAAGACGGAAAGGGGAGGGGGGGGGGGAGAGAAAAACAGATGGGGGATGACGCCGAGAGAGAGAGAGAGAGAGAGAGAGAGAGAGAGAGAGAGAGAGAGAGAGAGACAGACAGACAGACAGACAGAGAGACAGAGAGACACACACAAGGAAAGAGACAGAGACCAAGAAGAGGAGAAAGAGAGATGAGTTGAGGGCTGACATGCGGGAAAAAAGTTGAAAGGGGCAGAAGAGACAGGGGAGGCTTGAGAAAGAATGGATATGTCAAGGGAAAAAAGAGGACCCGAGTGAAAGTGATCTTGTAGTTGTACGAACTTTATTGACTGTTGGGGATCGGCCCGCTAGGTGTGAGGGGGGATGGTGGGGATGGGGGATGGGGTGGGAAATGGAAGGAGGTGGAAGAGGTCCTTATGGAGGACAGTTGCAGGAACTTACTTCACTGTTGGGAATAGGGAGTATGGAAAGTATGGGGGGGGGGGGGGGGGGGGGGGGGAGACAGCCGGTTTGCTGTGGAGGGAGGATGCGGTGGGGTGGGAGGCAGAGGGAGATCGCTACCCAGGACAGGCATAGGACAGGGTATATTGGAGTATAGTACCATCTAAAGGCGACATTATTTTACAGAAATACAGCGAAAAATGATAGGAATAATAGTGATTTTCGCTATCATCCTTGATGATAACAGTATTACTGTTTTCGTTAGTATCACAATTGCTTGTTTTTCCTTGGGATAAAAACTGTTTTCGTTCAAAACCATAACTGTTTATTCTGTCTTTCCTTAGGATAGAGACTATTCTCCCTGCTTGCCTGCGGAAAGCGGGTTTTATCTCTCGCGGAAAACGGCGATTACAGGAAAATCAATCATGACTGCTATTTTCCCTGACAAGCGCACGTGCACTGGTATGATTAGTACGTCTACCCGGACTGCTGGCTTGAATGAGAAAAGCAGCTGTGACTCCTAGGATCACAACTTTTTTCCTGGTTTCACCGTTTTCCTTTAGTATAATTACTGTTATCCCCACAAAAGTAAGGAAAACAGTTGCAGTGTTTTGGGATAACAAGGGAAAATAGCTATGAACTGTAGAGAAACAGAGAATTCATGTATCCTGAAGAAATCCTCAGGAATAACAGCATACCAGTGTTTCCCTGGCAGATACTGCCTGTTTCTCTCTCTCTCAGAAAAACAGAGAAAACAGACATTACAGGTCTAGAAGAATTTAGAATTTAGAATGCTCACACTCAGATAAATGGAGAAAATAACCCTGGTTTGTATGCCTACCGTCTTGTGTTTCTTCTGAGTTTTCTCATCTCTCCCTCACTCCTCTAGGATCCAGCTATGGCCACCGGGGCCAACTGGGTCAAAAACAACAACAACAAACAACTAACAGTTCATACCAACTGAATTCCTGTCTACAGCATGCTGAGACTAACAAAATTGATCGCAATTTCATATATTTTCATGGTCTTCACTGAAGAGTCCCCACGTTATCATAGTTCACTCGGAAATTGTACGCCGAATGGTGAAGTGTTTGAGGACACACGCTCTTCACGTCTCCATCATATTTGATTTTGTCTTATTTGGGTTGAATCTCTCTCTCTCTCTCTCTCTCTCTCTCTCTCTCTCTCTCTCTCTCTCTCTCTCTCTCTCTCTCAAATGTATTTCATAAAACATTTAAGGTGTGCCAATTGGTCATCTGTGATTTAGCGATCGCTGTTAGAAACTTTCTTTTAATTAAAAAAAAATACTCTCTTTTAATACATTTTGTGGATTAGAAATTGATTAAAAAAAAAAAAACAGAGCAAACATTTGTCGTTGTTGTTTTTTTAGCTTAAAAATACTCTAGGTTTACACGTTTTGTGGATCAAAAAGAATTTTCTTTAAAATTAAGCTGAGCGAACCTCTGTTGTTTGTTGCATTAGTTAAAAATGTCAAACTCACGTTTCTTTGTTCATAATTCAAGTTCTAATTCTTTGTATTCCCAAACCTGGTTTGTCTCCGTATACCTACCTACCTACCAAGATGGCATTCATGCAGGAAGCCAACCAGAAAAATCATTTTCACCGTTTCACACATAAAGCGCCCCTTCCCGTTTCAATCTTTACACCTGTGAATCCCATTCCTCAGCGATCCTAAAAGCTTCCCATCATCCGTCATCCGCACTCTTCCCCATCGTCGACCCTGTCTACTCTCTCTGTCTCCCTCTCTTGAGAGAGAGAGAGAGAGCGAGAGAGCGAGCGAGAGAGAGATAGAGACAGAGAGAGAGAAAAAGTTTGTACAGCCCAAATACGTGAGGTGTACAAACGAAAACACAAATGCGATCTCCAGCCAAAAGTCGCATTCCACTCAAATTACGTGTGTTGAAAAGATTCTCAGAGAAGTTGATCACTCCCCGTCCCACCTCTCTCCCCCTCCTTCTCTAAGGGAAGTACCTCAAGCAGACTGTAGGCTAACTTGAGAATGATGTAACATCCGAAACGATGTTTGTTAAAAGCAGACAAAGCTCACTTGGACCCTCATGAACACATACTAGTTCGGTTGCCATCCGGGCATATGCCTCGGGCAATTATGGCCGCATTTCAAAATGGCCTCCTTTTTAACCATTCTAAAAAGTATAAAATCCTCAAGCTGGGGGTTCTCTACATAATTGGTAAAGTATTTACTAGTGTGTAAACCCAGCTGTATAATTCTCGCCATTACAAAACATATCCTCTGTACACTGTAGTGTGTGAACTTTGCAAACTGAAGGGATACCCCTGTGTAACCCTGTGTCTGTGCCCTTGACTCTGTGTACCATTTTCTCTGTATTTACTGGACTCTGTGTAACACGATCTAAAAGCCCCATCATCCGTCCATCCGCACTCTTCCCCCATCGTCGACCCTGTCTCTTCTCGTCTGCTCCCTCTCTCCGTCTCTCGAGCGAGAGAGAGATGGACTTTTGTACAAAATACCAAACGAAAACACAAATGCGATCTCCAGCCAAAAAGTCGCATTCCACTCAAATTACGTGTGTTGAAAATATTCTCAGAGAAGTTGATCACTTCCCCGTCCCACCTCTCTCCCCCTCCTTCTCTAAGGGACCTCCCAGCAGACGTGTAGGCTAACTTGAGAATGATGTAACATCCGAAACGATGTTTGTTAAAAAGCAGACAAAGCTCACTTGGACCCTCATGAACACATACTAGTTCTGGTTGCCATCCGGGCATATGCCTCGGGACAATTATGGCCGCATTTCAAAATGGCCAATTTAACCATTCTAAAGTATAAAATCCTCAAGCTGGGTTCTCTACATAATTGGTAAAGTATTTAACTAGTGTGTAAACCCAGCTGTATAATTCTCGCCATTACAAAACATATCCTCTGTACACTGTAGTGTGTGAACTTTGCAAACTGAAGGGATACCCCTGTGTAACCCTGTGTCTGTGCCCTTGACTCTGTGTACCATTTTCTCTGTATTTACAGATCCTGTTTTATATGATTCACCCCGTCTCTGTGTGGCCCCAAAATCCATATTGCCCCTGACTCTATGTCCCCGTTGTGCCTTGGACTCTGTGTAACACCTTCCCTTTATTTCCAGATCCTGTCTTTACATGCTCTAGTTCCGTCTCTCTGTGGCCTCAAACCCATGTCCCCCCCCCCCCCCCCCCCCCCCCCCCCTCACTCCATGACCCGTCCTCTCTGTGCTCTGCACTCTGTACCGCTGTCTCTGTTTTTCTCAATCCTGTCTCTATAAGCTCCAGCCCCTGTCTGCGCGTGGCCCCGCTCAATGTTCCTCTGGCTCTAAGTCCCCATCTCTTTGTATGGCCTGGGCTCTTTACTTACCTACCGTGTCTGTATTTACCAATACTGTTGACATGTGCTCTGGTCCAGTCTGTATGTAGCCCCAGCTCCATGTTCCTCTGGCTCTATGTCCCCGTCTCTTTATATGACCTGGACTCTTTATTTACCTACCTTGTCTGTATTAACCAATGCTGTCAACATGTGCTCTAGTCCAGGATGTATGTAGCCCCGTCTCTTTGCCGCCTGGACTCTGTATACCACCGTCTCTGTATTTCACAATGCTGTCGATATGTGCTCTAGTCCAGTTTTGTATGTAGCTCCAGCTCCATGCTGCGCTGGCTCTATGTCTCGTCTCTTTACGGCTTGGACTCGGCGTACCACCGTCTCTGTACTTGACTATGCTGTCAATGTGTGCTCCAGTCATGTCTGTATGTGGCCCCATCTCCATGTTCCCCGTGGCTCTGTGTCCCCGTTTCTTTGTGCCCTGGAGTCTACGTGCGGCCGTCTCTTTATTTCTCAATCCTGTCTTTACATGGTACAGTTCTGTCTGTATGTGGCTCCAAATCCATGTGTCCCCGTTTCCTTTTGTCGGTTGCAACAACCTCAAGTCATAGATTGTGTATATTGTGTGTTTCTGTCACTCTATCCTATGGTCAACTCGAAAATAATAAAACTCTACAGAATCTTTGTCGTTTGCTACAACTTGACGTCATGCATTCCTGTGATTGCTGTTTGAACTATGTATGCTGCTGCAATCAACCCCCAAATCACAGACAGACATGTATGCTATGCTCACACACACACACACACACACACACACACACACACACACACACACACACACACACACACTTTACTGCTACTGCTCTCTCTCTCTCTCTCTCTCTCTCTCTCTCTCTCTCTCTCTCTCTCTCTCTCTCTCTCTCTCTCTCTCTCTCTCTCTCTCTTCTCTCTCTCTCCTCTCTTCTCTCTCATTCTCTGGGAAAAGGTGACTCGCATTATTTCATAATTGTAAAGCCCAGTAAAGGAATTAAGGAGACTGAAAAAAAAAAAACTCAACATATAAAAGACATTGATCTGCATTTCCTTTTCTTGTCAATGTGTGGTATACATGCATGTTTGCACGTGTTGAAGTGAGCACCCAAGACGATCAGCTCACGCATATGACTTTACCAATCAGTTTTTCATGAAACAGCCGCAAGCAGCACATAACATCAGTTATCATATCATTATATACACACTGTATTCAGCATCGTTCTTACAGAAAAGAAAAAAAAGTCCAGCTTTTTTGCATTAATGGATTTTCAAAAAACCAACCAAAGGTGCCACCTAAGAAGCAAAAGAAAATCTTGCAGTCATTGCAACACTTAGCTGCTCGTAAGTTGCTGGAATGGTGCTCGGTACTTATCCTTGGAATTTATTAGTTTATTGTAATTTAGTCCCTTGCGGATTCATTCCAAGAACTGGCCCTCAGCACTTGTGTCTTAAGAGGTTATCTTTTTATATTTTCTACTTTTCACAAGAAAATGTAGCTTGTTTTTGCTCTTTCATGATTTTCTTTTGCTTCTTAGGTGGCACCTTTGGTTGGTTTTTTTAAAACTCAACAAACATACTACGGTATTGTACACACCAGCTTTTTCTGGTATAGCATTTCTTAAAACCGAAAAGGTAGAGGAGTCAAATTATCACTTTCCGCGGTCACTGAGGAGAGAAACAATCAGGTTTCAAAATACCGGGATCTGACCAGGAGTTATATGTTAGTGAGCTACCGTTTCAAAATACCGGGATCTGACCAGGAGTTATATGTTAGTGAGCTACCGGGATCTGACCAGGAGTTATATGTTAGTGAGCTTCCTCCCTATTTGAGATTGTCTCCTGCTTTGGAGACTATAAGCTTGCAGAAGGTTCATTTTGAGAAGCATTTACTATTCCCCATTCACCCACTCATGCACATACTGTCAGTTAGGCAGAATTATCTACCACTGCAGATATGAAGGCTTATCACCCCCATATTTCTACAATCTAAGACATAAGAGCAAGCTTAGTTTATATATATATATATGTGTGTGTGTGTGTACTCTTTACTATTATCATTTTTTTTCTATAAAACACATGGATACTGAAATCCACATGATAGAATAGGGCTGCAGCATCACTCATTAAGCGGAATCGATTTCAGGGTGACATGTTCAGATGTGACCCTGTCATTCCGACAGTCTTCACTTCAGAATCCGTGCATCTAGGCCATGTCTGTCTAAGTCGTCTCTGAAGACGCAATATCATAATCTCATCAAGATTTTCTGATATCCCAAACCTATGTATATAACAGTAAAAAGACTGAAACGGAATGCAGCCATCTGTACTCTTATTCTTTCACACCCCCCCCCCCCCCCCATCCTCCCCTTCTCCCTCAGGTCCATTTTGCTTTTATCTCCCCCTCCTCCCTCTCTCTTTTTTTTTCTGCTTCCATCACGTGTGTGTGCGTGCGCGCTTAGAGAGTACTAAACTACGTAACAAGTTCAGCATGATTTTGGCAGCATCATATCACCTCACATAGGCGCGCAAGCATCAACTGAAGCACATGACAGGCTCAAAACAACCAAGCCGCCCAACATCACATGTTCGCATGACAATTAGTCCACCATGCTCGAATGACGCCCGCCTGTTAACATCAAACAATGCGCATGAAAGCAAACAGCGAATGGGACTCTTCAACTGATCGATATATAGTTGCGGGGGTACAGGAGTTGGCGTTCACGTGATTACCACCACCATTGCGCTGGCGCAAACTAGCGCCATTTATCGTCCCATCAAGCAAGCAAACACTTCTGAAAAAAAAACCCGGCGAAAAGTTACCGCTGGTTAACGAGTAGTCGTTCTATTTTTTCACACAGAACAGGATGGAATATCAACGACCGTAGTAACTTTGCAGGAGGAGGGAGGTGGAGTGTAGTGGGTTGTTAATATTAAAATTGAGATGGTATTAAAACGACACAACACGACCAACCAAACCAAACCAAAACAATAACAGAAAAAAGGGTGGGGTGGAGGTGGGGTGGAGGTGAGGGGTGGAGAGGGGGTGTAGTTGTGATCTATGCACAGCCAAGCTAACCATGGCAGTGAAGATGTATACAATTTCTGCCATGTTGTCAATAGATGCAGCATTTCGTCATTTTGCAAGGACAAATGGGAGTGGACGATCGGAAAGAACTCAAAAGCATGGTTTGTTTTACATTGGATCGTTCTCCTGCTGTGGCATGTTTGATAACGAGGAAGCAGACAGGCCGTCCGAGCAGGCAGCGCACAGGACCACATGTCCCATCCTGTATTCCCCGGACAGGTGGAGACCGCCATTCTTCAAAACTATTTCCAGAGTACAGGGAGAAAAGCGTTTACTGTTAGACGCTGAGAACAGTACCACTAATCTGACAGAGTTGGACAACGTAGCCTCTCCTGGCTCACAGACCATCGCCACCTGCTTTACAATAGACCATACGGACCTGAAGGTGTCACACTGGGAGAACTGTCCGTTTGCAACTGGCCCACAGACGCCTGCCCACATCATGCCCCTTCTGTCTTACCTTATGTCTCATCTTCAGTCCCACCTTCAGTTCCACTTTATGTCCCACCTCCTGTCCCATTTTGCAGTTCCACCTTCCGTCCCACATTCAGTTCCATGTTCTGTCTCACCTTCTGTTCCACCTTCATTCCCACCCTCAGTTCCACTTTATGTTCCATCTTCTGTCCCATCTCCGGTCCCACCTTCAGTTCCACTTTCTGTCCCACCTTCTGTCCCATCTCCGGTTCCATCTGTCCCACCTTCAGTTCCACTTTCTGTCCCACCTTCAGTTCCACTTTCAGCCCCACCTTTAGAACCACCTTCTGTCCCACCTTTTGTCCCATCTCCGGCCCTACTTCTGTCCAACCTTCAGTTCCACTTTCTGTCCCATCTTGTGTTCCATCTCCGGTCCCACTTCTGTCCCACAATCAGCCCCATCTTCTGTCCAACCTTCACTTCCACCTCTCCCACAATCAGCCCCAGCTTTTGTCCCATGTTCAGGTCCACCTTCTCTCCAACCTTTAGTTCCACTTTCAGTTCCACCTTAACTTCCACTTCTGTCCCTCTTTCAGCTCAACTTTCTGTCCCCGCTATCAGTTCCACCTACTGTCTCACTCTCTATTTCACCTTCTGTTCCACATTCAGTCCCACCTTTAGCTCCACCTTGACTTCCACCCAGCGTCCCATCTTCAGTCCAATCTATTGTTCCACCGTCACCTCCATTATCTGTCCCTCCTTTGGTGCCACCTTCTGTCCTACCTTTTCCACCCTGAGTTCCATCTTCTGTCCCACTTTTACTTCTACCTTCAGTGCCACCTTTTATTCCGCTTTCGGTTCCACCTTCTGTCTCACCTTCAGTTTCCGCTTTCTGTCCAGCGTTCAGTTCTACCTTTAGTCCCACACTTTCTGTCTCAGTTGCGTTTCAACCTTCCCTTTACTCCCATCTTCTATCCCATCTTCAGTTCCACCTTCTGTCCCACCGTCTGTCATACCTTCAATTCCTTCTTTTTTCCCCCACTTTCTGTCCCACCTTCACTTTCATCTTCTGTCCCACCCTCTGTCTTGTGAGGCACCAGCCTGGACTGGACCCAGAGATGTGGAGTTGCCAGAGAAGCTGTGACTATCAATGATGTGACTGCCACGGACACTGGGTGTTCTCCATTAGACTGGACTTTCATACCGTGCTCTGAGGGACGAGCTATCAGTGGGAAGAGAAATGCTGTCACTGGTGGAAGGTGAATGACCATTGCCTCAGGTCAACGAAAGCTCACAATTAGAATGTTCTGTCCGGAAGAAAACGTGTTCTGCAAACTGAAGTATCGAAAACTATCAAAATTCAAATTTGAGGACACACTGAATCACAACAACCAACTACTATTTCAGCATGTCGCGACACACATGACAATAAGCTGCGAATCAAGGTAGAAATACATCATACAAATCTCTTTGCTGACGCTGAATGAACATGATGGTAGAAACATGACCCTGTGTGTGACAGAGCGGTATAAAACCTGACCCTGAGTGAGACAAGAGTCCTCAATAAAAGATTGTCAGAATTCGTCCTTGCTATCCTCTTTCCCCTTGGAATATGGATGTCCACATCAATTGCTACCAATGATGTTTGTTGTTGTTAATGTTGATTTCACAACAGGAGTGAACATTCTTCATGCCAGATGTTCCACAGTCACATGAGTCTCCGTATCAGTGCGTGTTACAGCACTCTTCTCACGCGAGTGCAGTTCGAATTTCTTAAGAAAATCTTTTAACTCCTATACTGTAAAGTCAAGTCAAAGGACTGTAGTTCCAAAGCTGCACTGTTCTGCTCTTCTCAGCATAAAAGCTGTAAGTCTGACAGCAGCATGACTGTGGTTGGTGCAAATCTGCAGCGTCAAGGTTCGGCCTGGTTGTCTAGGGAAAGACTGACAGTCAAGAAGTTCAATGGCAGACAGGCCACTGAGCTATTTTGATCTTGAAATACGTCACCGCAGCACTGTGTTATCACAGGCAGAGAAATGAGGACGTGATCCCCTGGGGTCTTTTAGAACTGCCCATTGTATTACACTTTTACAGTTCTGATGGTTCACAACATTCAGTGGAGGTTTCCTGGTGAATGGTACGTCACACACACACACACACACACACACACACACACACACACACACACACACACACACACACTCAAAACACAGAAGTCCATAAACAAAGACACACATAGAAAACTTGTGCATATGTACACATGGGGAAGAGGAAGAGATAGAAGAGGAAGAGAGAGAGAGAGAGAGAGAGAGAGAGAGAGAGAGAGAGAGAGAGAGAGAGAGAGAGAGAGAAGAGAGAGAGAGAGAGAGACAGACAGACAGACAGAGAGAGACAGAGACAGACAGACAAACAGACAGAGAAGGAAGGAAGGAAGGGGAGAGAGAGAGAGAGAGAGAGAGAGAGAGAGAGAGAGAGAGAGAGAGAGAGAGAGAGAGGCAGACAAACAAAAGACAAAAAAGAAAAACAATTATAGAAAAAAAAACGGCGTCAGCAGACTGTTATTTTGAGAAAGGGAGGAGGAAGGAGGTGCAGAGATAACGGATAGTGGGAGGGGAAAGGACACACACACACACACACACACACACACACACACACAGATAGATATAAAAAGAGTTCCATCAGAAGCAAATCATGCACTTGTCTTCCCTTCCTTATCTGATCGTGCAGCCACCGAACGCAGATGGGGGAAGGATCCCCTCATCTTTCCCCTCTACTTCAGAGAAGCCGCTAAAATCCCTCTCTGTCTTTGCCCCGCTCACCATGACCGCGGGAAAGACGGCTGTCAACCATCGTGCGATCTCCTCATGCGTTATGCAATTACTCGGACTGACAAGATGTCCGTGTCTGCACGTGCCTCACAGGTGCCGACATCGTAGTTCGTTCATTAGTATAAATGCAGACGAACATCCACATATTGTCGTTCCTGATCTCAATTATGCTCTCTCACACTGCCGGTGGTGAGGGACGACTGTCCCATTCCAGAACCCCCCCCCCCCCCCCCCCCCCCTCTGTTTACTAACATCCATTCCCCCCTCTCTTTTCTATAATCATACTATTGGCTGTTGTGTTCCTCTGACAGCCTGTCAAGTCAGATAGGTATCAGAGACTGGATACGTAGCTTAGCACACAAAAAGGGGAGATCAAGCCTCCTCACTTCACACAGTTCCACCTATGGCTGTATGACTGACCACAGACAGTGAACCAACAAACACAGGTGTATACCAGATAGGGGCAACTTCATCTCTCCTACTCTGAGATCCTGTGACCGGTTTAACTGATCAACCCAGAAGAATGTATGTTGAAAAAGTTTCTAAGTCTTGAGACTCTGCATTGCTTGTTTGTGTGCCACATGTTTTAACAGTATAACTTATGCCAGTTCTTGATGGCATCTATCAAGAAGATGAATGAGTATTCTATTGTAATAGTTAACTTTCTGTGGCTAAACTTTTTACACATCTTGATAACAACTGTTAAGATGCTTGATTAACATTCTATTTTAACCATATACACGTTACTTTTTGCCAGTGTTCAGTACTGCCTGATATGATGATCACTGAATGCTATCTTCTGACAGGATAACAGTCTGCCTATACTGGGTGAAAACTGTTATGGTGATTTATGAAGATTGTGGATTGTCCTAATGCTTTGTACTTGGGGACTGATCAACATCTGTACTTGGGCTAAGTGTACACCTAGCTACTTCAGTTGAGTTTGTGAGTTGTTTCCCTACAACTGGGTTAGCATTCTTACTGTCTCCTAACATTTGTTCACATCTGCTCAAAACCTGAGAGGAGAACTAAAGTAGAGACTGAAGATTTAGGCAAATACATTTATGCTAGTCTAATTCTTTGTGAGCCGGGATCTCAAACAATTACTGAAAGCCTGAGGGCAAATGTGAGGACTTGTCAAGCCAGACTCTCAGCTAGTTAAATACATACCAAGTTCTGTCATGTCCCCAGACCCTGGGGGTTCCTAGATTTCGTACAACTGGCCCAGCACAGGACCAAGATTGTTCGCTACAACGTGGCCCAAACAGACCCAAAACAGATCAGCTTGCCTAAAAACCTGGTGGACCAGTCACCAGCAACCAGGGCGAGATGCACACACCTCTCCAGTTTACAAGCTAAGTAACCAAGTGGATTCCAACTCATCCCCTCTCTTTATGATGAGATAACGTGGGAAAATGTCAGCCAAAACAAACTGATTGGACTGAAGACCTATCGATTTGGTATCTTACTCTTGTATACACAGGTAAAGTTGCTGTGTGCAAGTATACTCAACTTGTGTCAGTTATTTGTTGTTCATACTTTATTTTATGTTTGAACTCATCGCTAATTCCGTCTGTCACTTGGCGCACAGGCACTTTTAAGGGTACAAGCCTATGGAGAATTATTTCGGTGCCACTCCTAAGTAATCTTAATAGTCTCGAGAAAAAACAAGAATTTCTTTCGATGACTAGTACCGGAAAGTTGCTCCCTTCCATAACGAGAAAGAGAAAGGGTGGAGGTGAATGTTACAGCAGCTTGTTATTTACAGAAGAGCGGGGAGAGGGTTTTGTGGGGGGATGACGTGGGATGGGATGGCCGACAGATGGGGTGTGAGGTGGGGAGGTGAGGTGCGGGGGGGTTGCGTGAGAGGGATGATGGTGATGGTGACGGTGGTGTCGATGATCTCTGAGAGCCAGTTGGACGGACACTGACGCCCCCAAATCCCTTCCATGACAGTGGAAGTCAGTGTGGCCAAAGCTGGCCTGTCTCGCTGCTGTCAGACAGGACAGCCAGATTCCGTCACCCCCCCCCTCCCCCTCACCGCTCCTATTCCCCCCCCCCCCCCCCCCCCCCCCACACACACACACACACACATATTTACCATTACCGATGGTGCTGACGCCAAGCTGAGGAGGGCTGGTGTAAAGATTCCACTATGGTTAACCACTGTGGGCGCATTCAGACAGTCCATAGACTCGCAAACTGACCTCTCTTGTTGGTGTGTTCCCTTTACTACCGTATGTTGAGATCCTCATGTTCAACGCTTATAGATTTTCTTTCTTTTATTTTCCTTTTTTTTTTTTTTTTTTTCCAAAATTTGTACTCCGCTTCTATTTCACATTTCCTAATTTTCTGAACAAGCATTTACTGGCTGCATGAGAAACGTCCCTGAAGTGTAGTTAGCATGTCGGTGTTAGCTACTATGGGCACCCGATCAATGCCTACACCAGAGTTCTAACCAGTTTTTTTTCATCGACAGTCTGAAGTCAGGCACCGCAAATGGAAGAAGTCACTGGATCCCATCGTTAAATCTTTATCCCCTTTCCTTTCCATCTCCCCACCCTCCCCGTTTATATGAAGCAGCAAGAAGTTGTTACACAATGGCAACAAAATTGTTTACATGCACCTGTCTCCCCCACTGCTTATTTCTTACACAGACACAGACATACACCGATACAGACACACACACATGCACGCGCGCGCGCGCGCACACACACACACACACACATCGAGCTTTGCACAGGTCAATATATACAAAAAAAAAAAAATGGGGGGGGGGGGGGGGGGGGGGGGGGTAGATTTTCGAGCTAAGAATTTAAAATCAGACCACATTGGGGCACCTTTTAGATCATGTTTCTGATCGCGTCATTCGCAATTATGTCATTTGCCACTGTGCCTAGGACAATTGTGGAATGTATCCTGCCGCTCGATTAAACAGTGTGACACATTACGTGTTCATGATGTACAGGAGATGACAAGCTTCCATAACTCATCAAAGCTTGTTTCCTTGATGAACGCAGTGAGTACTGTCCATAAACAAATAAAAAAATATTAATGGTAATGGTAATGTTGCTTATAGCCCAGCCGACCGCAAAGGATCATATCAGGGCTGTCACTGTGTTGAAGTCAACTAACAAGTCATTATGAAAAAAAAAAAAATTCACACGACCCTTTAAAACACATCTTCTAAAAACACACCAGAAATGTTGTTAAAAATCTTTGCTCCGTAAAAATCTTAGGTCAGATGAAAAATGTCAATCCAGCTCAGAAATTCAAAGATCACGTCAGGTGGGACATCTCTGAAGAAGGTTTTCATGGAGTGTGCTGTAAAGTGTTTGTTTATGTCTCACATCATGCAGGTCCCAACACTCTAAAAGAATATGTTTCACTGTGAGTGATACATGACATGGAATACACCACGGAGCTTCTTCACCGTTTAAAAGATAAGAATGGGTGTAAAAGGAGTGGCCTGTATGCAAACGGCACAAAACTGTTTTTTCTTCATGGCTGCCTAGGGAACATGGTAAAAACTCTTTCAAAGTTTGGACGGATCTTAAATAGTTTGTTATCCGTCTGCGAGTTCCATTCCTCTTGCCAGAGGTCTTTGATATAAGCCTGGGCTTTGGGTTTCAGATCAGTGTGAGGGATAGACAATCTGCTCACTCTTTCTCTGCGGTATCCTTGGCAAGTTCATCGACCACTTCGCTGTTTTGAATGCCCACATGGCTGGGAACCCAAGCAAAACCTATGTTATATCCATCTGATTTCAGAGGTGTACAGTTCGAACAACTTCAGCAGTTGTGAGTGTTTGAGGTTACAACCGGCAATGGCCTCCAAAGCAGAATGAGAGTCAGATTTGGAGCCGTCGATGAACATTCTTCTGCAGGATTGACACTTTGAACACAGTTCAGCGAAAAAGGACTTGTACACCGAGGAGCAAGTGGGATATTTAAGGTACGAGACTAAATCAAACCGGATCTCTGGAGTAAAGAAAAGTCCATGGTGGGTCATCAGGAAACTTGGATAAATCACTCACCACCAAGGTCTATAACTGGATTGTGCAAATGGGGAAGAACACGAATTCCCAACGGTGGGATGGAATTGGGGTGGTCATCAAATTTCCTTTGAAACATAGGGTCAAAACACAGTCAAATGCAGGGTTTGGGGATTCACAAGATAGATTCAAACAGTAGTTCAAAGAAAATTTCAGCCGACGGCTCGATAGGGATGGTTCTTCTCCTGCCTCAGGATACAGGCTATAAAAACTGGAATGGTGCGGAATGCACTCAAACAGAGTCGAAGCTCTTGATGGCGAATACGATCTAGACTTTTCAGATAGGAAAGTCTGGCCGAGCCGTTGACTATACACCCGTAGTCCAGTTTGTAGCGGATCAGAGCCATGTAAAGATGGAGAAGAGTTTTCAGTATTCTCGCGTGAAATATGAAACTGTACACTGCAAGCAACACCCTCTTTTTGCGGCGAGGGAGTTTAGAGCGAATATACTTTGTGTGTTGAAAAGTAGGAGAAAGTGGCCCTGGCAGAAAAGAGGTCATGAGGTTACCAATTTGGATAACACTTTGTCATGGCCTAGAAGAAAAGGTAAGAAAAAAAAAGACCACTTCCAGAGCAAGGCATGCTGTCGCTTGTCACTTGCTGGCAGATTCCACCTTGCTCTGATAAAAGATCACTGCCAGAGCAAGGCATGCTATCGCTTGTCACTTGCTGATACCACCATGCTTTGAGAGAAAACGTGGTTAAGCTAATGTAGTACGTGGTGTCATTTTGCCGAAGTAACACAATTTTTTCTTGTCAACTTGCTGGATCATGGAAGCATGATTTTCCAAAAAAGGCCCTAAAATGAGGTTACTCTCTCTCTCTCTCTCTCTCTCTCTCTCTCTCTCTCTCTCTCTCTCTGAGTGCGTGTGTGTGTGTGTGCGTGTGCGTGTGTGTGTGTGTGTGTGTGTGTGTGTGTGTGTGTGTGTGTGTGTGTGCGTGTGCATGTGTGTGTTCATGAATTTTGAGTTGAAAAAAAAAAAAAAGCTTTGCATGAAAGAAGCACAAAACGGCCATAATGACGTCAAAATAATGATGTCCATTGCTGTTAACGCCTTCAAAGTATCGGACAGTGTATCCTAAAGACAAAAACAAACAAAATAAAAGAAAAGAAAACAAAACTAAACGAAACAAAAACAACAACAACAACAACAAAAAACACGATCAACGTTAGGAAGACAGTAAGCCGTGCGCAATGACTCCAGTCTATGTGGCAGTTATTTTGACCAATCCGCCGCACGCAGGCTTTGTGTTTACTACCATGTTTCAATGTGGAATGTACGAGTCACACAGTTCCTGTTTCTACCAGACGTCATTGCTGTTCACGTGGTCATTGTCGTTACGGCACAATACCAGGACCAACAACAGGCAAAGAATGATTACAAAAAAATGTCTACGTTCCCACAAGAGAACTCTTGCCTACCAAAGAATTACTGGACAAACCCGCTGTGAAGAAGATGCACAGTCCTAATCCCATCCAAGCCGGACTGCACGGCACAATGAAAGCACAAAAACTCATACGTTAAGAGGACACACACACACACACACACATACACACACACACACACACACACACACACACAGACACACACACAATCATGCAAGGCATTTAAAGATGAATGAGAATAACAAAAATTGCGAAAGTGAATTTTAGCTTACACAACGATTTGATACTCCATGTTGACTGCCCAACGAGATCTGCTCTCTCTCTCTCTCTCTCTCTCTGGTCTCTCTTCCCATCCTCCCCCTCCTCTCTCTCTGTCTCACCGACTTGCACTAAGGCTTGTAGTGATAACTTGTTTTCCATGCTCAATAAACGACTGTGGTTAGCAAAATGTTAAAACAAAAAGATATTAAATGAACGGGTGTGGTTTTATTATGAGTGATACTAACCCCCACCCCACCCCCCAACTGTCATTGTTTTGCTTTTTTAGTTTGCATCTTTGTTTATTTTGCTTGTGTTTTCACTAAAACTTATCTTTCTTTTTATGACCATCCGTTTAAGTTTGCCACGATCTACAAAACAGCCATGCAGCAGACAAACCTCGGAAATGGTCCAAGGGATTATCTACTAAACGACCCTTTCTTGCATCATATATCAGGATTGTAGGAGAAAAAGCGACAAGACAGTGGCTGGACTTACAGACCTGGAATGCCAAACTCTGCCACCACATCATGACAGACACCTACCACTGACTACATTAGTGCCAGTCTGGAGTAGACTCAGTATTTGAAAGCTGGCTTTACCGAACCCTAAGCGCAACCGTATGTCATTTGTCCTGGCCTTTGCCTCTTCTTCAAATGCCTTGTTTTAGACACACACATGAAAAAAACTGGCTGTGCATGGTCAAACGCCTTTCAGCGAAGCAAGATAAAAAATGAGGGACCAGCAGCTACTTTTGTTTGAGGTTGACAGTTCTTCTCTTCCTCGCGGCCTAAAGTTTGTTTCTTCCCATCTCCTCTTTCCCTTATTCATCTGGGGTTTCATGTTTGCGCGTGCACGTGCTCGTGCTCGTGCGTACCTGCGTGCATGCAAAGTAAGCGTGCATGTTCTTGTCGAGGTGGACATTTCGTTGTTGTTTTTTTTGTTGTTTTTTTTCTCTTTCTCTACTGGCACACTTTCATCATAGCATTTCTCGACTCTGGGGTATCCTTTCTTAGAAAACACATGTGGATTACACGTAGTACATACGTGCATTCACACATGGAATCTCTTGTCGGTTCGACCGTCATGTCTACTAGCAAGTCATGTGGTAGTGTCTACCGCATATGTATGAGTTCAGCGAGGTGGGGCTCTGCACCCTCCTGTTCCATTTTGCTGGATGGCAACCGCTCTCTTCAACTCAAAAGTCTGTGTGCCCTGATGGCTCGGGTAACTCCGGCGAGGATCTGTCAAGGGCCGTATGTTTTCAGGTGACTGTGTCCATGCCGCAGATCTTGGGTTCGCCTTCAGAAAACTGCTGTCCCTCACGATAAGTCGAACTTAGTCACGATGCCCCTGCTTCTGCTAGTCCTACAGGAACCAAGATCTTGTTGCCTCCTGTGTGCATGACATGACCGTCAATCACAAATGACTTTCGATGAACAGACACTCGATGCTTGTTTCACTCCATTTTTCTCTGGGTGGATCTGCACATCCCATTTTTCCTGTACATGGTCTCAATTGCGTGTGTCAAAGTCAAACGAACAAACCCGATGCGGAGTTCTTGGTTCAGTTCAGCACCACTCTTGCAGCTGCCGGATAGCAGACACTAAGTGGCTAATGCCCTTAGTTGCTGGAAAGCCATACTGAGAGTGAGGAACAATGTGGCGAGAGACAGCAATATCGGTGATGACAATGTTGAGCATGACTGGTGAGCACTTTCCCTGCGATTCACAGAAGGAAGACCCACGATGGTTGCCACACGTTGTTTTATCTCCCCTCCTCTAGTACATATGCACAATGGAAACATCCTTGAAGTCTGCCTATACCTCGTCATGATCTCAGATGATTTGTAAAAAGATGCCTGTCTTTCCAAACAATTTTTCCTCTATTCTTGTCGATGTTCGCAGGACTACCACCAGCTCCAGGTGCCTTACCAGCTATGGTCTGCTGACCTGAAGTGATTCCTTCACAGGTAGTTGTGGCCATGCTAAACTTACCTCTTCTAATATGTAAAATTCTGTTAAGGAGTGTGTGGATGTGCCCCGCCCGTCTTGTCAGTCTGCTTCGTCAGCAGTGAAGAGTGGTCAGTACGGAAGCCAAGCCTGATGCTTAAGGTCCATATATGGAACGTTTTCATGTTGCCATTGGCCGCAGCCTGTAAATCTGTGGTTTTCTTTTCCAATCATTGAGTCTTCAACTGACTGATCTTCTGCTGCAGATCCTGCCTTGATTGTTTTGCTGTTGGTGGTAATGTTTCTTCTTCTTGCGGATCTTGACACTGAACTGGCCCACTGGGTTGTGAAAAACTTGTCGATGTGTTTGTTGATATCATAATTTTCAATGAACCAGTCCTGTGTTTCCGCTGCACAAATCCCAAGGTATCCGCAACAGCACTATCGACAGACTCTTGGATGGATTTTCATTTCTCTTATGCGTTGTCCCAAACAGGTTCACAAGGTATCAGGACTCCCAGATCTTCTCGTTCAACAGTACCTTGCTGGAGCGCACACAAGCAATGTTCAGTTTCTTCGGGGGCTTTTCTTTGGCTGTTTTTCCCCCTGAAATAGCTCAGTGTTCATTCTGTTCGGGAGTAGGGAGTGGTCGGACATAGAGTTCGGACATAGAGTTCCCCCCCCCCCCCCCCTTTTACAGCGTGTGATATGCACACCAAAGCTGTCTCTCTACTGGAGAGTAACGTAGTGTAACATATGCCGCTGATTCGAACCTTGATGCATCCATGTATTTTTGTCTTTGTCCGTTTACTGGAAGAGAGAATTGATAAGTACACCAAGTTAACACCATCACTCCATTGGAGTTACATTGTCCAGTGCTACGGCACCCTAGTATGTCTGGCCAGGAGAAGTCCGTGTTCTCCGCGCGCCCTAATCATGCTGAGCTGGTCTTTGTGGCTGATATTAAACAGAAGGCGGTACAGGTCCTCACAGAAAGCATAATCAAGGTTCGAAATGGTTGGAGCGCAGACATTGATGATTTTAACAAAGCACTTCTTTGCTTACCTAGCCTGCAAAACCATGAGGTGATCGCTGATGCCCCGAGAATGGCTGTCTACCTTCTTGGCGAGCTTCCTGCGAATTGCAAAACCATCGCCAGATGTCTCGGTGCCGCTGCGGGCTTCCAAATACAACAAAACTGTGGTCTCCGCGTACTTCCTCCAGCTGCGTTTCATCAGCTTATCTGGTCTTGCTTAACGCTTTAGAGTAAATTTGGTAACAGCAAAATATCCTAGCAACAAAAGTGATAGGCTCAGGTCGTTCTGATCAATCGCCTCTGTCCAGTAATGTCCGTACATTATATGCCCCATGCGTTCTCTCAGTTTTGATATTGTTTTGACCGTATAGGCGGATGCTCAAGTTTGTGCTGCCATTCGCCCGTCATCCTTTGGGTACATACGTATATACACACATACATCCATCCATATATATATATATATGGATGTATGTGTGTATATACGTATGTATACGTGTGTATATATATATATATATATATGCATCCATATATAGAGAGAGAGGATATCTTTTTATATTTTCTACTTTTCACAATAAAATGTAGCTTGTTTGGCTCTTTTATGATTTTCTCTTGCTTCTTAGGTGATACCTTTGGTGGTTGTTTTGAAAACTCAACAAAACATACTACGGTATTGCAGACCAGCCTTTTTCTGGGATAGCATTCTTCTTAAACCGAAGAGGCAGAGGAGTCAAATTACCACTTTCCGCGGTCACTGAGGAGAAACAATCAGGTTTCGAAAAACCGGCATATGACCAGGAGTTATATGTTAGTGAGCTTCCTCCCCTTTAGAGATGTGTCTCCCCCGTTGGAGACTATAAGCTTGCTGAAGGTTCATTTTGAGAAGCATTTATTATTCCCCATTCACCCACTCAAGCACATACTGTTAGTTAGGCAGAATGATCTACCACTACAGATATGAATGCTTATCACCCCCTATTTCTACTACAATCTAAGACATAAGAGCAAGCTTTGTTTATAATACACACACACACACACACAGACACAAGCTTATATATATATATATATATATATATATATATATATATATATATACACACATATACACACACAGTTTGGAGATCATAAGGAGGCGACCCAATAACCTTCATCCACCTACCCATCCTCCCCCGTCCCTCCACTAACTTTACGGTTCTGTGTAAATCCCCTGCCGTCCTAGACCACGGGACTGTATCGATTGGCAGCACACACCTGGCTATTGATTGGCAGCTCAGCTCTCTTTACGACTAGACAATGGTCGCTTGTCTGCCCCCCTGTTATCCCCTGCGCCAGGAAGCCGTAAGCCACGTAAAGTAATCAGCACTGGACCCGGGGGGGGGGGGGGGGGGGGGGGGGGGGGTGGGGAAGGTAGGAAGAATTCATGCCTGTATGTCTTGGCTACCCTTGTTTAAGTTCTGTGTGGACTGGGTGGAGGGATAGGAGAGAGAGAGAGAGAGAGAGAGAGGAGAGAGAGAGAGAGAGAGAGAGAGAGAGAGAGCAAAACTTGTAATACACATTTGGTTCGTCCCTTTACCTTTCGAGATAAAGTTAACATTGAGCTTGCTTTTTATCCCGGTTTCGCCTGATTCAAAACCCACCCCACTACATCCACCTTTCTTTCCCAACCCCATCCGTTCTCAACATGCCTTCTGTTTTTTCTCTATTGACGACACAATACAAAAAAAAAAAAATCACATGAACACACACACACACACACACACACACACACACACACACACACACACACACACACACAGAGAGAGAGAGAGAGAGAGAGAGAGAGAGAGAGAGAGAGAGAGAGAGATTTCTTAGCATGGACAGTATGTGATGATTATCATTAGCATTAAAGGCTACAATGAATGTAATTCATCATAAAATGTGCATGAGACTTTTTTTTTTAAAGACTTTATCTTAGAGAGAGAGAGAGAGAGAGAGAGAGAGGAGAGAGAGAGAGAGAGAGAGAGAGAGAGAGGAGAGAGAGAGAGAGAGAGAGAGAGAGAGAGAGAGAGAGAGAGTTGGTTCTTACTGGCGTGACCACAAATGCATCCGTTTTACTGTCTTTGAGGGAAGGCCGACTGGTTCTGTTCATCTACCAGACTGGACAGCACGGCAGGCACGTCATGGTGAAGATGAATGATGCAGAAATCCCAACACATAGCACACAGAACAAACAAGGTGCTGGGCGCTCTGGCATTTCTGCTAGGCGATTCGGTGTGGTAAGAAAGCAGTCAAGTGTTATGGGCGTGTAATTAATTTCATCATGGGAGAAAGAGTTTATCCTTCTTGTTCATTATTCATGATAAGGGGGGAGGGGGGGGGGGGGGGCATTTTCTTTTTTTTTTCTTTCTTTTCCTCTTTGTTTCTGTTACTTTTTTTTTTTTTTTTTTTTTTTGTTTGTTTTTAGATTGTTTGGCTTTGCTTTATTGAAAATCCGAGTCTAACTTAAGTTGGCTCGTAAAGGCTTCGTTTACAAATTCCAGGTCGATATGCACAGCAGTTTTGACAGGATGTTGGTTTAAGGATCCCCATACAGACCCCTTAAAACAGACATTTCTCTCTCTCTCTCTCTCTCTCTCTCTCTCTCTCTCTCTCTCTCTCTTCTTTTTTTTTTTTAGAATACAGACAAAAAACATGAAAACAAGACTTCTCATGTTGCGTTATTCCCTGTCATGGAAGAGGGCGGGCGGTAAGGGGGTGGGCGTGGGAAGGAGAACTGGAAATGGAGTGAGAGGGAGTATTGAATTGGAGGAGTGGGGGGGGGGGGGGGGGGTGGAGAGGGAGAGAAAGGGGAAGATGGGGGAAGTCGGGAGAAGAGAGAGAGGAAGTAGCACAGTTAACACCACAAGTCTTTATAATATCTTGTTTCCCATGCGTCACAACATCGACTATCAGCCGAAGCCTCCAGCCGAGAACAAAACAGAGAAGAAAGATTTCCGCCGACTGAACTGACAGGACAGGAAATGACAGGTGACGTCAGCGGTATTTCGGCACGACAGCGCCCGACGTCACTGGTGGTCGTCGCCATCGCCCCGTCTCCGTCGATGGGTAAAGCAACGCTTCCTCATTATTTTGTGCGATATTCCAGTTGCTGCTCTCTCTCTCTCTCTCTCTCTGTTTATGTGTGTGTGTGTGTGTGTGTGTGTGTGTGTGTGTGTGTGTGTGTGTGTGAGAGAGAGAGAGAGAGAGAGAGAGAGAGAGAGAGAGAGAGAGAGAGATCTTTTGATGCTGAAGGATAAAGATTTTAGGCCAAGGCATGGTCTTGCAATCTGTCATGCAGACAACTTTTTCAATACATACCATCATAGTGACAAATTAAGATGACCTCACCATAATGTAATTTTAATACCGACAAGAAGACTATTCATAAATGTAATATTGACATGCTGGGTAGTCAAAACAGAAGTGAAAAAGAAAAAAAAAAAATGCAAAGCATATAAACGTACTCCCAGTTTATCTTGAAGACGCGGGGAGGGGGGGGGGGGGGGGGGGGGGGGGGAATGAAAAACGTCACGATCAAACATGCGTCATAATGTATTTCGTCACTGAGAGATTTCATAAAGAAGAAAAAAGTCACTATCAAACATGCGTCATAACGTATTTCGTCACTGAGACATTCCATAAAGAAGAAAAAACCGTTTGGGGCCGTTATAGCCGTTAGTAACGGCTATTCTTGTAAAATAAAACATCGGGCATCACCGGTGACCCATAATGAACATACCTTCAAATTTTCGGAAAGATCGGCCCTGAAGTTTTGTCTAGAGCGAGTGGAACACATTTTGCCACGGACAGACACACAGACTCACTCACAGACAGCATTTCTTCGTTCCCATTGTAAAGTACTCCCTGTCCTACATACACAACAACACGAACTGTGAGTACAAAAACAGATTAAGACACAAAGACTCAAAATTTTGTGTTCAGATAAAGGCCTAGGCCCCTTGCCGAAGAGGAATGTCCATATAACTAAACAAGACAAGGATATCATGGCATATACAAATCAATGAATTAATAACCAAATAACATTCCCCATGATATAGAATGAAAAAATAACATTCTACAAAGTCAATTTGTAACATGTTAAGAGCCTGACGAATGTGCATAGCTGAGTTTATTAATTCAGTCTTACAGATTGTTGACATGAGCAAGGACAGAGAGAGAGAGAGAGAGAGAGAGAGAGAGAGAGAGAGAGAGAGAGAGAGAGAGAGAGAGAGCGGAAGAAGAGAGTGGGAATCGGGGAGAGCGGTTTAACTGCGTAGGTAACGTGTTCAGACGGTGTATTAAAATCATGGCGAACAAAATCTGAAGATGTACGTTTACGATTTTTTAAAATTCGTATTTTATGGACTCTTTGTGATGAGTTCCAGACGTATGAACCAGAGTTATAAGACTGAGGAGCCATCTTCAGACACATTACGTATGAAGAGGAGGAGGATGGCCATGGTGATTGGGTGCTGCCTATTTCAAAGATTCTGCCACCATGGGCCCTGGTGCAATGAAAGGCGCTGGAACAACCCAGGGAAATTCAGATGAGAGAATGGCCACAGTAAAGTCCTCCAAACCTAAGCACAATCCGGAACTGATGATCAGTTTGTGTGAGAAGTGCACTAGGTCTCATCAAGCCTGAAGTGCACAGATTATTTGCCCCAGGTAGCAGTACCAGATCTCAAATCGCAGTTAGTGGTAGCACTGTCAGTGGAGAAAGATCAGTGATGATGGTCCCACCATGTACGGATGGGACACAGGTCCAGTGTAATCGTCGTCTCTGTCACCTGTAGATGGTCAGTGTTGGTGGCAAGTTTCCCAGTTTTGTATCTTCTGCTGTAATTCTTGACAAATGATTTTTTTCCTCTGTCGGTATTTACTACTTACTTTGGCTTTGCAGCCACATTCATGTAATGATTCATATTTTTGCTTTTGCTGATGTGTACTTTGCTGTGAATTAACATACCTTAATGACACACGAGAAGAGATTGGGGTTTTGTAATGTTTTGAGAGTGTATATGTTGCCCACAGTTGAAACAGTTCTATCATCCACCCCTTGGAATGTCCTCATTAGGTTTGGGTAGGAAGAGCAGAGTGGACAGTTTTATTCATAAATCTACTCTTGGCTTAATCAGTGTTTGTGTTAATGTCAACTGATAACTACTCTCGCCATTAGCATAAACTCCCGATCGGCGTTATGTTTACCAGCAATGAGGACATTGCTTTCAAAAACTGAGGTGAGTGCATTTACTGTGCATTATGACACGAATGAGGACATAGTTTAACTGGCTTGAAGGAATTCTGGTTGAAGGATCACTTCAAGACCCAGGATGAGGCATTAAGATTTTGTATAGTAATGTGAGGGAATATGTTGGCAACAGAGGGCAGAATTAAACGAATTGAGAGGTCGACCAATGAAACTCGTGGAACCCTACTTCACGCAGTTTAGATCCCGACAAAAAATATTGTAGGGGTGTGTAGAGAATCGCAACGGGTGCCTGATCTTTCCTCTCGAAGAAGAATTCACCAAATAACCAAATTCTCAGATGTACAGAGTAAGACCTCTGGATAGGGCTGTGTACTGCTCTGTTGAGTAAAAATAAAAGCAATTTGAAATCACTCCATTTGGCCCTACTGTGTGAGAGAGACTGTCTCCAACCTGAACGTGATCACCACTTTTTACTAATGCACGTGTATGTATGTGGGTTAAAAAAAAATCTGTATGTATATCAGTAGGTCTGTGAATATAATGAGAGTTATTACGAGCGTAGACAGTACTAAAATTTTTATCTGCATTGTGGATATCAGACTTTGACATGGTTAGTGTGGAGGAAGGCAACGGTTAGTGTGGAGGAATGCGTTGCGTTTTGTTACTACCCCTGGCAGTACTGTACGTAAAAGCATTGAATCTGATCATTCGGCCAGTCGGAAGCAGCATAAGCTGCCATGGTTCGGTCGGCTTTCAATATACAGCCGAAAAGCACGATCCACTCCAACACAACCAAGCTTAATGGCCACACCTGGTCCACTTTGGGTGATGTTTAAGGAAACCTCGCTTCATGCATCACAATCAACGGGACCGGTTACAACGTTCTACCCCGCTACAAATAGCACAGTGCCATTAGAGTCTCGGAAATGTGTGACACCACGCCCCCCCCCCCCCCCCCCCCCCCCCCCCCCCCACCACCACCACAATCCCATCTCTCCCATCTCTGCTCTTGGCCATGTTCCTTACGATTAAACTCTCTGTTCGTTTATCTGTCAGTCTCTGTCTCTCTCTTATTTACAGTTGGAATAATGTTTTTATCTTTTATAGAAAAAGTGCTCCAACGCTTTAGCTGTCATTTGATTGTGGCTGGTATGCTCTGTGTGTTGGTTTAAGGTCGGGAATAGTCCTATTCAAAACTCGGGAACATTTCTATTCCTGTGTGAACTGACCCGCCCTTACACCTGTAGTCTGCTGGTCTGTCTCCCTTTTTGACGTAGATTTCAGACTCAAAAGGTCAAGAGGCTTTTAACTTGCACGACTGCAAGCGAAGAAGACGACACCACACCTTTCGCATTCCATGAAAACATGTTAATTATGTCGAAGTGCGCAATCAGAGCAAAGGTAACGTCTAGAACAGTACTATAGCAGTACAAAGTAGGCCTATATGTTTTGCGCACGTGCGTTGACTCCACCAGTTTCCGATAAGAGTACCGAATGTGTGCTAAAATGGTTACAGTTGTTATATGTGCGCATGCATATGTCGACCAGATATGTGTCAAATTTACTGTAATGTTTCATTATTTACCAATCTTCTTACTGTATTGAAAATGTGCACACAAAAAAAGCTGAAAAATAAAAGTAGCCCATTAGAGCGATTGCTCGTTGACAGAATGCTTGCAGACCACCTGTTCAGTTCCCACAGAAGTGTGGGAGCGTTGGTTGACGCAGCCAGCAGTCAACAAACTTCTCAGTCACGCCTAAGCACTACATCACCACGGGCTGTCACATCAATCCCCACAGGAGCCACCCCAACGCCGATACCAAACAAAGCCAAAGAGTCCCTCCAACTAATGGCAGAGCATGTCTCAATGGCTAACCAGACGTAATCTTTGTCTCTCTCTCTCTCTCTCTCTCTCTCTCTCTCTGTGTGTGTGTGTGTGTGTGTGTGTGTGTGTGTGTGTGTGTGTGTGTGTGTGTGCGTGTGTGTGTGTGTAGTCAGTATAACAGTATGTTAATCTGACAGTAAATAGTTTCGGGGTGTGTGTTGTGTGTGTGTGTGTGTGTGTGTGTGTGTGTGTGTGTGCGTGCGTGCGTGCGTGCGTGCGTGCGTGCGTGCGTGCGTGCGTGCGTGCGTGCGTGCGTGCGTGCGCGTGCTTGCGTGTGTGTGTGTGCTTCTCCCAACCGTTACAGTTTACTGCACATGGTGGCTCACTAGACATTGACTTTGTCTATGATGTATTCTAAGGACTGTTCTGATAATGCCAGTGTCAAAGTGATCATAAAAAGACAACTGCAGGGCTTTCACCTGAACTGTTAACTTCTATATGCCGAGAGAAACAAGTCCAGAGTGAAATACTTCGTCCACTGAAAGGCTTGGTGGTCCTTGAACTTGCTGTTCTGTTCATAACAGTTTGACTTGACAGTGCATCGGTTCAAATTTGTAGACATATTGTAGTTCCATCTGAAACTGTAATATTTTCCTTTTGTATCTACTCATCATTATATCCAGTCATCGTTTATGCTGGCCACAGCAAGGTACAAGCACAACAGAAGATAGAGTCTGGTCATTAAGTTTCTTACTGAGACACACGCGGTATATAAAATAAAAAACGTTATTCAAATACTATATAATGAATTGCAATATTTTCACTCTAATGGATTTGATCAATCATTGTTCCGCTTCACAAAAAAAAGCGACAGAAATGCTCCTGGTAATTATTAAGGGATATTCTGACTAACATTTTGAGTAGAGCGTACACACAATTTTTAAATGAAACATGGATTAGGGAAAGGGAGGGGAGGAAGGAAGGAAATGGAGGGGACGGGGAGGTACACAGCTAGAGAAAAGCAGCACAAACATTTCAGGAAATGATGTGCAACAACAGATCACATCTTTACACTGCATGCAACAGTCGAGAAGCGATTACAGTAGCAGTCCGATCAATTCATACTGAGATGAGACCCCATTCTACGTACAAAATTTGTGTTGAAAAGTGACATGAAAGGGAAACATCTATGAGTACAAGAGTTGAATACGATTTAGTACAGTCATGTGTGATATGTAAAGGAGAGCTTTCTGAGTATTTCAGAAGTATCAAAAGTTAAAAACAGGTGTATGGTGTAAGTGCAGAACATTTTTAATGTTGATGAATGAGCTATTTCATGATATTTTAGCACGACGTACATCAAACCTGCAGAGATATAGGGAGATGGCAGTCGCAAAATCCAACTTAGACGACATTTTTTTTGTGTGCGGTAGATGTTTTCAATGTTTTGTTGCTTTGAGACAGCCCAGAGATGACAGATGGTTTCAGTCTCTTAGAGGCTGTGGAATTCTGTTGGCATGTTATCAAGCAGTTTGAAGGGAACAGCGCTAAGGGGGCTCTAGAGGCTCTAGAACCTGATCGTTACTCTTCCAGAAGGAAGCCCCAGATCCAGTGCTGTGCTCTCAGAAGGGCTGAAGACAGGGTTATGATATACAGGACATCTGTGTTCTGATATATCAACAGGGGCCAGTCTGTCACTAATTTTTACCCAATCTGCTTACTGTAGCTTTCGTTTTCCAGGTATCACATTTTCTGTAAAAACGTAAATGACCCTGGCATTATTTCATTTCTTTACTTTTCTTTTACTTACATTAATCAATAATAAATCAATGGAAAAATGTAAAGCTATCTGCATGAACGTCACAAAGCACTGGAGAAAAACTCGTTCTAAAACCACTTAGGGTCGTGAACATCTTTCAAATTGAGTGAACAATTCTAGTATGCGTCCATCTACCCTCTCTCTCTCTCTTTCTCTGTTGATAGGGTTTTCGTCTCTTTGTTTGTGGGATTTCTGAAGAAAAGCAAACACAATACGGATAACAAGTTGCATTTTTTGTTTCTTTTTAATACGAGTGGAACCGGAATCTGAAAAGAAATGGAATGGCAATGATTCAAATACATAGACCTGTTTTGTGAGCTTATCGGTACACGAATTACCAGGAAGCCGATTAATCAATAGTCAATGCGCACTCTTTACATAGAAAGAGAAGTGTGTGCTTTAGAGCAGCATTTTCTGTAATACCTCCATACAACTTGCCAAGTACACTAATGGGTGGGTGGACAGGGACGAAGTGTGAGTGACAGAAGCAGGGGACGGGAGGAAAGCTGGCCGCAGCGAGCGGTTAGCAAAAGTCACTCCAGTCACGAAAGTACTGCGTCAACGCATCTCCCTATCAATTCCCACCCGGCGGCTCGCAGACGAACATCAAACATAAAGTGTTAATACAATCAAACTAACCAGACGTAATCTCTGGAGAGAGAGAGAGAGAGAGAGAGAGAGAGAGAGAGAGAGAGAGAGAGAGAGAGAGAGAGAGAGAGAGAGAGACAGACAGACAGACAGACAGACAGGACAGACAGGAAGAGGTTAGGGAGAGCAATGAAGAGTTCCCTGCATCTGCTTTTCTTTTACGTATTAAAAATCACACGGACAATAGCACCCTCTTCAGTCTTCAAAAACTGAAAGTGAGTAGCGCGAAATCCATGAGGACTACGAAAGTATAGGGCCTGCGCATTATTCTCGCATACTGGCAGGAACTGAGGGAAAAAAACACCTTGTCCATTTATGAATTCACCTTATGTTTTCATTTCATACATTACTGATCTAATTACAACAATAACATATTCAAAGCATACTGACACATTTCATTCACGCGCACTCTCCCTCTCCCTCTCACACACACACACACACACACACACACACACACACACACACACACACACACACACAGGAACATATGCGCACACATATGCATGCTGGGTGCACACAAAACAACCAATGTGACAAGTTTCGTGTTGGTTATCTCTGCAACTTTGTGGTGAGGCTTTGCAGGACCACTGTTGTGAGGTTGGCATGTGAACCAGAGGAACGTCTAACTTTTCGGTAAGACTTTGCAGGATCTTACTTTGGGTGGTTGACATGTCAACCTGTGGATGGTTTAAACTTTTAGCTGAGGCTTGCACGAGCCTAGCTAGGAAGGTTGACATGTCAATCTCAGGAGCGTCTAACTTTTCGGTAAGACTTTGCAGGACCCTGTCTTGAGAGGCTGCCTTGGCAACCCAAGGAACGTCTAACTTTTAGGTAAGGCTTTGCAGATCCTTACCTCGGGAGGATGACATGTAACCTGTGGAACGTCTAACTTTTATGTAAGGCTTTGCAGATCCTTACCTTGGGAGGATATATGTCAATCTGATGAAAGCCTATTTTTTAGGTAAAACTTTGCAGGACCTCACTTTGTGAATCGCCGGAAGGTCTAACTTTTCGGTGAAGCTTTGCAGGAATCCTTTTTGGGAGGTGGCATGTCAACTGAGGACGACTTTACTTTCAGGTGAAGCTTTGCAGTAACTCATTGGATGGTTGACATGCAAACCTGAGGACGGCGTAAGTTTAAGAAAAAGCTTTGCAGCCCCTCCCCGGGTGGTTAACATATCAACCTGAGGACGGTTTAAGTTTAAAGTAAGGCTCTGCAGGCCGTCCCTGGGAGGTTAACATGCCAGCCCGAAGAACCTTTAACTCTTAGGTGAGGTTTTGAAGGGCCTTCTTTGGGAGGTTGACATGTCAACCTTAGAAACGTCTAATTTTTAGATGAAGCTTTGTAGAACCCTATCTCGGGAAGCTGACATGTCAACTTGAGGACGATTTAACTTTTAGGTGAAGCTTTGCAGCCGCTCCTTGGGAGGTTGACATGTCAACATCCGAAACATCTAACTTTCGGTGAGGCTTTGCAGGATCCCTTCCTTTGGAGGTTGACATGTCAACCTCAGGGACGTCTTTTAGGGGAGGCTTTGTAGGACCCTTAGGGGAGGTTTGACATATCGACCTCGCTTTCGTCTCAATTTCTTTCATCTAGGCGAGTTCTTTTCTTTTTAAGAGAAATGAGAGAAGACAGCGCACTTTGGACATCGTGTTGAACTCAAATATCTAGTTCTGCGTCCAACGGCACACATCATCAAAGAGGTTTGGGAGTCTGTATGCTGTGGTTACAACATGGTGTCCTTTTTTCTTTTCAAATCAGATGCTTCAATAGCATTCATTATTCCACATTTTGTTAAAAGCCTTAGACAAACCAAAAGGGAGGGAGGGGAGATGGAGGGGGGGGGGGGGGGGGGGGGGGGGGGGAGACTCTTAAAAAATCTAGGGCATCTTTGATTTCTTGTAACGTGAACAGCATACATCAGAGCCAGCTTATTCCCACTGGATTCTTGACAAAGGGCGCAGACCTTGGGATCCCAAAATTTACCAAGTAAATTCGAAACGAAAGTGTCCATTTCTTTGAAGCCGTAACGACAGATTTCGATAAAGAAGACGAAAACACAGACAAGTGTTCTGTCAAACTCAAAGAATTTTAGCAATGAGCAAACTCACATAACTTCTTCGAGTGGGGAAAATACGAAAGGATACAGGATTAAAAACCATTTCAAGTTCACAAACTGGTATATTTGCAACTGGGAAAAAGAAAAAAAAAACTTGAAATATGTCTTTCAAAGCTGACATGTACTGCAAAGTTTAAAATGCATCCTTGAAATGTCTTTCAAAGACAGCTGACATGTATTGCAAAGTTGAATCGCAGCCCGTTTTCTCATGCAAATATAGGAGTCTCTCTCTCTCTCTCTCTCTCTCTCTCTCTCTCTCTCTCTCGCTCTCGCGCGCGCACACACACACACACGCACGTATGCACGCATGCAGCACACACATACACGCGCGCATGCAGCACACACACACACACACACACACACACACACACACACACACACACATACTTATACTATTCTGGCGAAATATATTTCAGTAGAGTCCTTTAAGCTGCCCATACAGTCCCTTCGTTGACCTCAATGCTGCTTTATCACACAAGTACCGACTGAGATTGCTGCTCTGATCGTCCAACTTCAATGTCTCATCTCGATCACACTTCTGCTCCTGGTTTGTCTGATCGATTGGTTTGTCCCCTTCAGCGTGTATGTCAAGTCCCTGTCAAGCAAGCCTACCGGCAGCTGATGTACGATGGGTGTGGCTTCTAACAGGTCACCGACTTGCCTTGCTGGTTTGAAGTGAGGGAGTTTCAATGAGAAAATAGGACACACGGACCTGGGTATCTCTGACTAGACGAAGGGGGTCACTGGGGCGTAAAGACAGTGATTTTAGAGTACCAATGGTAATGAATATGCCATCCACAAATGAAAAATTTCTTTGCTTTAACCGAATAAAATTCGACACGTTTTATAGTAAACTTACTTATTTGTAAAGTTTGACCACAATATGCAAGGCTGCATATAGAAAAATTTGTACACCACGTTTCACAGAGGCCGTTTGAGAGTTCAGATCTTTGAACAATACAAACTCACCATGAACGCTTCAAAATCGTGATTTCTCCTTCCTGATCTGTCCCCAAAATTACCGGGGACCATGCGTATGCTTATTCATATTATGGTATGAAACAGTTCCCAAAAATATGAATGGTTTGACTACCTGTATATATTTGTTCCGTTTCTTTGGAATGGACCTGCTTTCACAAACTTAAGAGTAACCGCTGACTTAATTTCTGATTTCAGATAAGTTTCACGACATCTTAAAACAGACTTAAACAAAGGGATACAAAACTCCAAACAAATACACAACCAAGCAAAAAACAAGAAAGAAAAAAAAAAAAACGATAACGCAAACACGCACAAACACACTCGTATCGAGCACACTAAAACTTGGAAATGTTAAATTGTCTGTTTAACCTTCAAATCAATGAGGGTGTCCTTCTTCTGTTGGCTGCTTTAAAGTGAACAGACAAATGGTTTTATTTATTGATGGAGCGGGTGGCACTTCTATGTCAGAACGCCCTTTCAACACAGTTAGACAAAGCAGACTACAAACAGAACCGTCCCACTCAACAAGCAGGTGGAATATGCGTCATCTCACGCACGCAAGCAGGAACACGCATGGAATCTCTCTCTCTCTCTCTCTCTCTCTCTCTCTCTCTCTCTCTCTCTCTCTTTGATGTCACAGTAAGTTTCCCGAAAAATATGAATATAGGCAAAACAAAACAGACACAATATAAACCTAGTGTTTGGTCCGGCAGTCTGTGTGCATACACACCAGTAGATAAGTTCAACAAAAAGGTATCCAGCCAAATGGACTATGCATGCTTAACTGACGACTTCCACAGCTGAACAGTGAATAACACGAAGTCATCTGCACATATGTGGAAACACTTGTTCAGTCATTGAAAAAAAGTGGTATTCGTCCGAACTTAACCCGAACGTTCGAAACCCGATTCAAAAATCGTCACTCTGGGTGTCCTCCGAAGTGTGCGGGCGGGAAAGAGTAATAAAGAAACTGGAACTATGGACTGGGAACGAGGGCTGAAAAAAATGATAGTCTGACCCAACGGAATATCATCAACCGTTCCACACCCAATCAATATCCTAATCGATACAAGGAAAGGAAAGAGCAGGGTAGGGCGGAGGGAAAGGGAGTTGGGTAGTGGGGTTAAGGGGGGGAGGGGGGGGGGGGGGTAAGCAGTGGGAGAGGGAGGCGTAAGTGTTCTCAATCAATGAGCACGGAAAGGAGAGAGAAAGGCAATGGTTGATACAAGGCAGCCCCAGTCGGCAAACACAGCTAGCCTGCGGACAAACACAGCATAGCAAGACATTGTACAGCGTCCCCATTCCCTCGTAAAATACGTTGTATTGAAAGACAGAATGCAGCATCCTGCTTCCCTCTGTAAATCACTGAAAGATAGCGTGCAGTATCCTGCTTCCTTCTCAAAATACATAGCATTGAAAGACAGCGTGCAGCACCCTGTTTCCCTCTGAAAATACATAGCATAGAAAGACAGCGTCCAGCATTCTGCTTCCTTCTGAAATTGCATAAAATAGAGAGACAGCGTGCAGCATCCTGCTTCCCTCGGAAAATACATAGCGTAGACGACAGCGTGCAGTGTCCTGCTTCCCTCTGAAAATACAAAGAATAGAAAGACAGCATGCAGCATCCTGCTTCCTTCTGAAAATACATAGAATAGAAAGACAACGTGCAGCATCCTGCTTCCTTCTGAAAATACATAGAATAGAAAGACAGCGTGCAGCATCCTGCTGCCTTCTGAAAATACATAGAATAGAAAGACAGCGTGCAGTATCCTGTTTCCCACTGAAAATACGTAGCATAGAAAGACAGCGTGCAGCATTCTCCTTCCCTCTGAAAATACGTAGCACAGAAAGACAGCGTGCAGTATCCTGTTTCCCTCTGAAAATACATAGCATAGAAAGACAGCGTGCAGCATCCTGCTTCCCACTGAAAATACATAGCATGGAAAGACAGTATACAGCATCCTGCTTCTTTCTGAAAATATATAGAACAGAAAGACAGCGTGCAGCATCCTGCTTCCTTCTTAAAATACATAGAATAGAAAGGCAGCCTGTAGCATCCTGCTTCCCACTGAAAATACACAGAATAGAAAGACAGCGCGCAGTATCCTGCTTCCCTCTGAAATACATAGAATAGAAAGACAGCGTGCAGCATCCTGCTTCCCACTAAAAATACATAGCATAGAAAGACAGCGTGCAGCACCCTGCTTCCATCTGAACATGCATAGCATAGGAAGAGAGCGTACAAAATCCTCCTTGATTCTGAAAATACATAGCTTGGGAAGACAGCATACAAAATGTTGCTTCTGTCTGAAAATACATAGCATGGAAAGACAGTATACAGCATCCTGTTTCCCTGTGAAAACACATACCATGGAAAGACAGCGTGCAGTATCTTGCTTCCCTCTGAAAATATATTCTATGGGAAAACAGCGCGCACAGAATCCACCTTCCTACAGACAACACATAGCGTTGAAGACAACGTACATCGTCCTGCTTCCCTCTGAATATTCATAGCATGGAGAGACAGTATACAGCCTCCTTCTTCCCTCTGAAAATATGTAACATAAAAAGACAACATGCAGCATCCTGTTTCCCTCTGAAAATACGTAGCATGGAAAGACAACATACAAAATCCCCTTTCCCTCTAAAAATACATGGCATGGAAAGACAGCATACAAAATCCCCTTTCCCTCTAAAAATGCATGGCATGGAAAGACAGCATACAAAATCCCCTTTCCTCTGAACATACATAGCATGGAAAGACAGCATACAAAATCCCCGTTCCCTCTAAAAATACATAGCATGGAAAGACAGCATACAGAATCCTCTTTCCCTCTGAACATACATAGCATGGAAAGACAGCATACAAAATCCTCTTTCCCTCTAAAAATACATAGCATGGAAAGACAGCATACAAAATCCTCTTTCCCTCTAAAAATACATAGCATGGAAAGACAACATTAAAAATCCCCTTTCCCTAAAAAAATACATAGCATGGAAAGACAGCATACAAAATCCCCTTTCCCTCTGAAAATACATTACATAAAAAAGACAAACGTACAGCGTGTTGTTTCCCTCTGACAATACATAGCTTGGAAAACAGCATACAGCATCCTGCTTCCCTCTGAAGATACTTAGCACAGAAATCGAGAATCCCGCTTCTCTCTGAAAATACATAGCAAGAAAAGACAGCATACAGAATCCCGCTTCCCTCTGAAAATGTAACATGCTGTGTTCACGGCTAGGTCTGAAACATCATACACCCCATGGCCCCAGCTGAAGAGGGTACTAATATGGAGGCCAGGTGAGAGATGGGGGAAGGGAGGGAGGAGGGAGGGCCATTTTCGCTTCATGAAGTTTTCGTTACGATGAAAAGAGCAATTGTCGTCGAATAAACGGTCAAAATTAATACCAGTTTTTACGTGATAATTACTGATTCAGTTTTTACAGTTTTCACAGTATTATCAGCGTAATAAAAAGGTAATTATGGCGTAAATTTTAACATAAAGGTATACCAGTAATTGTCAGTGATTTAGGAGCTTGGAAGCCATCAGAAAAGCGGATTCCAACGAGGAAAACACACAGTTCTTTAGGGCAGTGATGAAGGAAAAAGTTCTTTGAGGCAGGGATTACCGGGCTTCCGCCATTGAGTGCTTTAGTCCAGCTGTGTTACCAGGACCCTCTGTCCGCGCAAACGATCAGGACAGTGTATGGTGAGTCATGAGGAGGGGGGAGGAGACGGGAACGGAGGGGATACGACAATACCAAAGTCACGGTCCGAGTGCTTCGATCCCGCTCGGAAATGAATCTACTGTGCCTCTGACGCCTACACGGCCATACTGTAAGACGACCTTGTTTTCTAATGTTCAGTCACATGCGGACCACAAAGCATTGTTACTCCTCCCCCCCGCCTCTCTCTCTCTCTCTCTCTCTCTCTCTCTCTCTCTAACTCCCATTGGCATCTGATATTATTAACTCGATGAATGTAAGAAATTATCGACTTTCGAGCGGTGACTACCCCACCCCTACCTCTCACCTTTGTCTACTTTGGTATTTAATTTTATATCATTCAATTAAAAACAAAAATCACTGAGCAATTTTCCCCGATATTTTAAGTCTGTGAACATAGAACAGATTCTGTCAATTTTTTAACATAATTTTTCAACTGGACACTTAAGAAGTCCCCACCACAACACACCCTACTCAACTGAATGACTTGAAGTTCTCATCACAACAATCCGATTTATCTGAATGCGATTTTTTTCACGAAGACAAAGCAATAGGAAAACTATTCAGATAACTTTATATAGCAGATCCCTAGGCTATCCTTCTTTTAGAGCTTTTCTATCTAAATATCGAACACTCCACTGAAAAGAGCAAGTTCAATTACATCACACAAACATGAAAGTCAAAGTTTAGATAACACTACTTGCACGTTTCTGCTTTTGCGTTGAATGAGCTTGCGTCAGGTGACAGTAAGTAGGCGGTTTCGCTACAAGTTGTATCTCCTGGGATCCTCTACAATGATAATTCAAGTTAGAAAGAATTTTACACTAGGAGCCGGGGGAGAGGGTGGAGAGGTGGTGGAGGGGATGACGATCACAGATTCTGTTTTGCTGCCATTCTAATTTCTTCTGAGCAGAGAATTAGATTTTTTATGAACAGACCTTCACAAAATAAATGTGATCACATCATCTATTTGTAATGTGTACTCGAATATGAAATATGTCGATTTCTGTCATATGGTGGTGCTGTCTCCTGAAAACCACAACAAAAAAACAAACAAGCACAAAACAAACAAACAAACGAACAAAAGCAATAAGAAAAAAATCCTAATAAACAGCTCCAACCTTATCTTCTCAGAACACATCTATAATACACAAAGGACGCTTTTTCAGCCATTTTTTGCACGCAACCAGACCCCTTCCCTTTACTTCCCCCCCCCCCCCTCTCTCTCTCTGTCTTTCTCTCTCTCTCTCTCTCTCTCTAACACGCATAGAGAAAATTGGACGTGGTCGCCCTATGACGCAGAGGAATCATTCAAAAAAGGGATGGAAAAAAACAATATCGTCCGGCTATATTCAGCATCCAAAATGAAACTCAGAAAGAAAAGAAGAAATGGTACTGGGATGGGAGAAAAACACGTTTACATGCTCCACGTCTCTAGCCCCGAATCCTTCCATCTCCCCGAAAGAATGAAAAGGCAGTCATGCGCCTCAACTTCCCTGCGTGTAATCGATAGTATGTGTGGCCTACAGCCTTTTTCTGGGCTCTTTCTCTCCCTGCCTTACAGAACTCACTGCCTTTCTTCTGAGCTATATTTCTCCCTGTTCTATCAAAACCTATCTCCTTTCTTCTGGGCTCTTTCTGTCCCTGCCCTATCAGCACCTACAGCCTTTCTTCTGTGTTCTTTTCCCCTACACTCTATTACAACCTACAGTTTTTCTTCTGAGCTCTTTATCTCCGTAGTCTATCAAAACCTACAGCCTTTCCTTGTCGATCTTTTTCGCCATGCTCTATCAGAACCTACAGCCTTCCTTTTCAGCTTTTTTCTTCTCCATGCTCTCCCAGAACCAACAGCTTTGAACCGTTTCTTCTTTGCGACCACCAGACGTAGATGAGAGGAACTCCTTTAGGTGTGGACGGATCTGAAACAGTTTGTTATCAGTCTGCGTATTCCAGTCCTCCTGCCAGAGGTCTCTGACATAATTATTAACTTTTGATTCAACAGAATCTTTTGCCTTTTCACACAGGAAAAGTTAGCCGAAGCGAAGCTTTCGTCCTCCATCCAGAGGCCTTCGTCAGCGCCGAATGTCTCGCTGAGTGAGTTGGGTTCGGCGCACGTGATCTCGAGATGAACTCGAGTCACGCGACCGAACAAAGAAAGTGTAGGCTGCTGGTAGGTTATGTCGCCCCGGTCTCGGTTGAGGGAAGGAGACTTTACTTTATTAACTTCAGATCTGAGCAGAGAATATACATGTTTGACAATTTACCTGTTGTAGCATTCTTGTTCAGAGATGTTCCGCCTGATGCGATCATCGGATCTGAGATTTTACAGTGGAAAGATTTTTAACAAACTTTCGGATGGGTTTTTAGAAGATTTATTTTAATGAACTGTGTGAATGAATGATTCGTGAGTTGATTTTAACGTGGTGACAGCCCTGATATGGCCCTTTGCGGTCGGCTGAGCTATAAGCAACACTATCTTACCTTACCTTACCTTACCTTAGCCTTTTTTTTTTCTGGGTTCTTTCTTTCTTTCCATGCTCTACCAGAAACTACAGTCTTTCTTGTGGGGCTCTTTCTCTTCATGCTCTATCAGAACATTCAGTTTCTTTCTTCTGGTTTCTCTCTCCCCCTGCTCGATTACAACCTACAGTTTATCTTCTGGGCTCTTTCTCTCCATGCTCTATCAGAACCTACAGACTTTTTTTTCTCAGCTCTTTCTCTCCCATGTTCTATCAGAACCTACAGTCCTTCTTTTGGGCTCTTTCTCACCACACTCTATCAGAACCTACAGCCTTTCATGTGGGCTGTTTTTTTTTTTTTTGATGCCCTATCAGAATCTACAGCCTTTCTCTGGGCTCTTCCTCTCCTTATCCAATCATATCGTCAACAGCCAGTCACACCAGCCAGTAGAATCGAATGAAGAGCACCCAAGCTGCCAGCGGAAGTCGCCTTATCCGCAGCTTTCTCAGTTCATTTTTTTTCTCCATGGCGGACTGGACCAGAAAATATAAGACAAGCGTTTGGTGTTTATATTCACGACGCTACTCCGATCTCTCTCTCTCTCTCTCTCTCTCTCTCTCTCTCTCTCTCTCTCTCTCTCTCTCTCTCTCTCTCTCTCTCTCTCTCTCTCTCTCTCTGGAAGGGTTAACGCAGAATGTGGGGGATGAAAGGAGTGTGGAAAGTGGAAAGTTGATGGTGGGCAAGTGATCTGTGCGTGTTTTCTTGGGATGGAATGTGTGTGCTTGAGTTTTTCTCTCTCTCTCTCTCACACACACACACACACACACACACACACACACACACACACACACACA
>JADBJO010001347.1:255000-260000 GCA_016801955.1 Conus betulinus | reverse complement strand
GTCTCTGTCTTTGACTCTCTGTTTGCTTTCCACTTCTGCAGTGGTTGTAGCTGACTGTTATCAATCACTTCACTGACACACCGTAACACAGTTCTGTCCCAGTGATGCAGTGGCTCGTCGGCTTTTCTGTCTGACTCTTCCCTTTCTTTCACCGCTGCTCCAAAGTTCTCTGTTTTACTGGAACCAGAAGACACTCTTCCGGTGATCTGGTGCCCGCTTGTCTCTCTCTGCCTGACCACTGCCTTTGTTATCCCGACTTAAGATTTACTGCTGAAGACACGTCCTTCTTTGACTGTTGCAGAATAGACGACGCTCGGAATCTGCAATCTGTGTTACATTTCGCGTTCAGCGAAAGTGATCCTGACGTTTCCATAGGATAGATGCCGCTGGTGGGTACGTCCAAAGTAATTATGTCCCATCGGTCAGCTTAACAGTTAAATCAGTGTTGTGTTGTTGTGTCTTGTTGTTGTCGTACCCTGGCTATAAGACTCCAGGGATTATCCGAACAGCCGAAGTATTTGAACACTATATGGTACAAATGCGTCAGCTGGGGATGAGAACATTACATGTGTGACCGTTTTTGATCACCCCGCCACGTGGGCAGCCACACTCCGACTTCGGGGGATTTTGGAGACCGATAATGTTATGCTAGGAGCTTGTCACGGCTGAAGACAGTCCCCGCATAACTATGCAGAGCATAACAACATTTTGATGCAGACTTGGTGTTCTAGTTTATGCCAATTCGCCTGACACAGCCTTAAGCCAAGGCGTGTTCAATCAGAGTGAGAAAAGGCGAACAAATGGGTATGAAACGGTATGCCTGTAATTTAGGCAGTCAATATTCCGATCGTTATCCTGGCGTGCGGTTCAAATAAAATATTGGACTCTCTAGATTTATTGTTTAACCATAAACTGAAAAAAAAAAAAACTATTTGCTTTGGAAAAACACTCGTTATCTTCCTCTGATTTTTTTTTTAAATCAGGAAAAGGTCTATTCAATCCGATCTCGTTTCCATTCCTCACGTCTCTACTTTTCCCATTCCATTTTTCAACCATTCCCCCCCCCCCCCCCCCCCCCCCCCTCTCTCCATTCTCCATTGTTTTTAACTGTAATTGTGCTGACATACACTTGTATATGCACATGCATTGTCATACACACAGTCAAACATTACTGTGTTTAAAGGGTCTCCGACTGCTAATATCTTTATTTCATTTGGTATACACACTGTGTGTGTGTGTGTGTGTGTGTGTGTGTGTGTGTGTGTGTGTGTGTGTGTGTGTGTGTGTGTGTGTGTGTGTGTTTGTGCGTGTGTGCGTGCGTGCGTGCGTGCGTGTGTGTGTGTGTGTGTGTGTGTGTGTGTGTGCGTGTGCGCGCGCGCGTGTGTGTGTGTGTGTGTGTGTGTGTGTGTGTGTGTGTGTGTGTGTGTGTGTGTGTGTGTGTGTGTGTGTGTGATCTTGATTTATACTTGAACAGGCATTGCTTGCGTATTTGCAATTTCTCGCTTAACTATTAATCCCCTAAATAGATCTCTACTTACCCCCCCCCCCCCCCCCCCCCCTTCTTCTTCTTCTCTCTCTGTCTCTCTCTCTCTCTCTCTCTCTCTGTCTCTCTCTCTCTCTCTCTCTCTCTCTCTCTCTCTCTCTCTCTCTCTCTCTCGCTCGCTCGCTCGCTCGCTCGCTTTTCACTCGCTCGCTTTGCAAAAGGCATCTTCGTAGCTTACGTACATCATCAGTCAGGAGACATGAAACACCATTACTCTGTCAGACTCAGAAACTACAGAGCCTCTCTCTCCCCCCTCAGTCATCCTGTTTGCTTCCTGTCTTTCTCTCATGGTTCCGTACTCTTTCACTGCCTTGCCATACATAAAACAAGTCATTCAGGGGACTTGAAACGTTACTCAGACTACCATGCCTGTCCCTCCCCCTCAGCTATCCTGTTTGCTCTCTGTCTTTCTCTCACACGGTTTCCTTATCTCTTAGTGTCTTGCTATACATTATACAAGACAGGGATCACCGAAGGCATACAATTCATCTGATCTGTCTGAATCAATTTATCTTCCATCTCCCCCCTCCTTTATCTCCCCCCCCCCCCCCCCCCCCCCCATCCCTCTCTCCCCCCCCCGCGCCACGCAGATCCCATCTTTCTCTCTGTTTCCTCTCTTTTTCTTACCAAATGGAGGATGGCCTTACCCTCTGTCTAGCTGACCGTCCTGCATCCTGACAGAGGTCATTTAAGTCACATCTGTCCAGGGGCCAATCCAAATCGCCAGGTCTTCAGCCAACAGCAACTGCTCTGATACCTCCCTTCCCCAAACCCGTCAATCTCTCTCTCTCTCTCTCTCTCTCTCTCTCTCTCTCTCTCTCTCTCTCTCTCTCTCTCTCTCTCTCTCTCTCTTCTCCGCTTTTCTTAACTGTTTGAACCCAGTCTAGGGGGTTTTTCCAACGTCTACGTTTATTTCTGCCTATTTCTAAATTTTGACTTCTACGTCATCTATCCCGACTATCGGGCTGTGCGGAAGTAATGCTTTTACTCTCTCTTCCAGAGTCACCTCTCTCTCTCTCTCTCTCTCTCTCTCTCTCTCTCTCTCTCTCTCTCTCTCTCTCTCATAAAGAGTCAATAAGATCAAAGTGCAGCGGACCAAGCAGACAGATAAAGAGGTCATGGTAGTAGGCAGCCGACGGGTTGAAGCGCTTTTAAAACGACCAAAGCTCTAATGTAACTGTCCCCTTGTGGAGAGATTTGTGTACCCTGACGATCCCCATTGCTACGCCGGCGGAGAGTGCAGTGTTCGTGGCAAGTTCTACAAAGTCAGAAATGTCATCGTGGGGGAGAGCCAGACTAAATGGCTGTCAAAAAAAGCGCGAGAAGGCTTGGTCTCCTAAACGTGTAGCATCCATGGTCCGCCAGTGCATGGAAACTACGCTCTGTCGTCCGCTAAACAGCTCCTAAGGATGGGTAAAACACCATCAGAATGTCCCAACGGCTGAACGGGTGGAGGAGGAGAGAGAATCGAAACGGTAGTGAAGGCGGACGAGGACGTCCACACAGGCACTCTGGAACCGACGGCACTAGTAAGGCAACCAGTCGCGGAGAGACCATTTCAAACTCAAAATACGCCGAAATCGGATTTCTGGTCCCATCTGTTGCGCGCATAACGGCACTGCAACTTTTTTTTGCGCTCGTATGACAGAAATAAACTGAGCGAACAGTGAAGAATAAAAGAATGTGTTGCAGCAAAGAGCCAACACATTCACAGAACTGACAAAAAGAACTGAGGAAGATGGGGAGAACATGGCGCCAGAAAGCTGACCAGATCACAACGCAATTACAACAAACGGGGAGGAAGACCAAAGGCGGCGGGGTGGGAGGGAGCTGACTAGATGAAAGCAAAGAGGAAGCAAGCTGAGAAAGATAAATGAGGGCGGGGGAGGCGCGGCTGGTAAGATCAAAGCAGGAAGAGGGCTGGGAGGTAGAGGTGTGGGTTTGAGTCCCATCCATGTTTGTGTGAATTTTTAGCAGTGGTAGATTCCTACCCTGAGCTGAGTGTGCTGTGGGTTCAAGTGGAAAGACAGAAACCGCGCAGTGGAATTTCATTCACTTCATGGATGAGTGTCTGAGAGTGCCGCTTCAGCCTCCTGACCAACACTGCAGGATCTGTATCTCAAGGGCGTGGCCGACACAGGACTGCATTATAATGTGATGTAGAGTATAACCCTATCATGTAATTTACGACCTTTCTTCGCTGCGCACAATTCATTACTCACCGTATGTGTAAGGAAAAACAAACAAGCAAGCAGAGTCATGCTTGTAACTAATGCAATATCTATCGAAGTAACTATGCAAAGCAACACCGGAGTTATTAGCCAGGTTAATTCCACAGAGAACTGTAGGTCAAGAACAAAGCAGTGGATGAAAGTACAGACAATTAAATGTCAGTATGTCAGTGACTTTCAGGCAGCGCTCGGAGGACACAGGGAGCGGCAACAGCGAGAAGACATTGCCAGAAAGCCGTCGATGTTGCTTCAACAACCTCTAGCCTGAGTTAGGAGATAGACAAATCAAGGCAAAGGAAGGCAAGGCAAATGAGAGTCAGATCAGAACGGAACCCTACAACATTGTTTTCATCATGATCATCCTCTCTGATATTATATTAAAGCCCCACATCGTCATCTTCATCACTATCATCCTCACTAATCCTTACAATGGAACCACACGGCGTCATCTTTATCACTATCATCCTCACTGATCATGATAACAAAAGCCCTAAATTCTGTGGTCTTTCACGTCCTGCTCTCATGGTGACCTCAGTTTCAATTTCTTCTTCACGTCCATGCCCGCTGTGAGTTCTTGTCGAAGTGCTCAATATCGGCAAGTTCATGAGACTGTCGTGGACGTGGTTGCATCCTCCAAAAGTGGATACCTGGTCGCGCTGGCTCAGTGACTGAGCAATTACTGTTGCCAGTGTGGGGCTTATGCCAGACCGGACAAGACGCAACTGACTGTGCAGCAGTGCAGTAGCTCCTTTGGTGGGCTGCCCTGGGGACCTGAACCTGACTGTGGACAGCCGGCACCAGTGCTGGCTGAGGCTGTGTTGGGATGGCCGGAATGAGCGCCGCCGCGCTAATAAACTCACTGTCAGGACAGGAAGGTGGAAGAATAAAATCATCAAAGGAAAGGTGACACCAGCGCAGGATGATGAAAAAGGGTGAAATGGCAGAAAAACAAACACACCAAAGTGCAGGCGAATCGTGTGGCAACCAAACGGATAGCGTGCTCTCACACAGCCTGGCTTTGACGTGCCAAAGAGCGGCAAAGGCGTTACACTGCTCAATTCTAGGGAATCATCAGGCGGCCCATCTGTAGGTAGTCCTGGCACAGGAACAGACGTGGATGAAGGGTGAACGACACCGATGAAGCAATTTTTCACCCTGAAGAATTGGTTCGCAACAAGAGATTTCGGATGATTGTCTACAGACGACAAATCACTCTGTGACTCCAA
>JADBJO010001347.1:230000-240000 GCA_016801955.1 Conus betulinus | reverse complement strand
CTCTAATAAACTGATTCAAAAACCATCTTTCACGTTATTGTGTAATAACCGTAAAACTTTCAGCAGACAGCACACTACTTTGAAATTCTTCGGTTTTCAAACTCATGTTCATGTCTGCGTTTTCATCAGATCAAACGATTTTATTTTCGCCCTGTTGTTACGCTGTTTTCAGAGTTTTTATGAATATGTTTCCATGTGATTTCCAAAGCATGGGGTACAAAGCGAGCGAGCGAGCGAAGAGAGAGAGAGAGAGAGAGAGAGAGAGAGAGAGAGAGCATGTCCGCGGTTCAATATATTCGGGTCAAGGCAACTTTTCCCATCTTGCTCTTGCGAGTCTACACACAACATAAGCATGCAAAAAGGACATCAATTGCAATTCCCTCAGCAACATGCTGCTAAGTCATGCAAGAGAAAATCATTCATATGGCTATTATTTCGGGACAATACAACAAGGAAAAAAGGCATAAGCTTCATGAAAAAAGAAATAAAAAAAAAAAAATGAAAGAGGCATAGATGGGGGGGGGGGGGGGGGGGGGGGGGGAGTTTGGCGGGTGATTAGGAGGAAGGATGGGGGTGGTCAGAACCCCAGAACCCTAGGGCGAGAGAATGTATGTACAAGTGACTGAAAGAGGTGACTGACAATAACTCGTCTGGTGGAGGGGAGAAAGAAAAAAGGAGGGGGGGGGGGGGAATGTATGATCACCATATAGTTTTAATGTTTCTTTCGAAATACTGGACAATGCTATTTGCAGTGCAGACAGAATGCGATCATAAGCTAAAGTGTCCAATTCGAAAATGAAGATAACGGTCAGTTCTTATCTCTCACTGAATCAAATAGAAAACAGAGGAAATGTCAACTCTGGTCAAGTTAAAGTCTTCACTCCTGGCGACTGACTTACAGATTCGGCCCTCGGCCCCCTCACACAGCCCTTAAAGCTGTCCTTACAACTCCAACCGAATTCGCTAATCAATCACTCTCTCAAAATAGTAACTGTTTCACCTGTATTTAACGGCCCTAACAAATCCAACCAAATTTACTGATCACTCTCTCAAAATAGTAACTGTGTCATCTGTATAAAGTATTTTTAGTCGAAAAAACAAGAACCGTGAGAGTCAAACTCTCGATCGAGCAGCAGCAGTCCCACAACTGGTCAGACAAACAGAAGAGAGTTCCCTCTATTTTTTTTACTTTTTTGTTTCATTATTTGCATAAAATACTTTCACAAACTCGCACGTAGGCCTACAAATTTCAATTTTAAAACTTCGACCAGATAATCGCGGACTCACAGCTAGTTTTTATTTTAAAGTTGGCCTAAACTGTGCCACACACTCAAAAAAAAATTTCGTTAGCAAATTCCCTGGTCAGACAAACGGACGTATATCAGTTTTTTCTCCTGATTTTTGGCCTCAGCAAGCCACCAGATCTTTACAATTTCCGCGACCTCACGTCGACATACTAATATACAAACAGTGCTGTGCCCCTCTGAGGAAAAAAAGTGAACTATGCCTATACGTCCTTAGTCCGTCTCGGGAAAAGACGGTTAGGATTTGTTGGTGATAACCATTAAAAAAAAAAAAAAAAAAAAAAAAAAAGGCCAACTGGATCTATAGGTAATAACCAGTCAGAAATGGCTAACTGGATCTATTGGTAATAACCCGTTAAAAAAAAAAAAAATAAAAAAAAAAAAAAAAAAAACTACATCTGCTGATAACGACGAGAGGATCTATTGGCTTCAATCAGAAACTAATCGGATTGCACTAAAAATTCCGTTACGTGGTGCAACTTTGGTATATTTTCAAGAAATTTGACTTTTGTTTTATAGGCCCCTACTTCCAACCTATGTAAAATTTTGCCCTATAAGTCATTTAGAAATGAGACAAATAAAGACCAAAAGGAAGTATGGATTTATACTGTCCTCTGTGCATATTGAGGCCAGGGGTTGAAGTAGGATAGGAGAATGGGGGAGGGATGAGAAGGGTCGTACTATTAGGATCCCAGTTCTATATTCCCCCAGATCTATGTTCCCGCAGGTCTATTTCTATATCTCTAATCTAGGCCTACGTTCATTCTAGGTTTATGTTCCACCATGTTGCATATTCATTCCAGGTCTATGTTTTATTGAGGTCTATGCTCTTCCCGAGTCTACTTTACCCCAGGGCCTATATTTACTGAGGTCTTTGGACTTCCCAGGTCTACTTCCCCCGATCTGTATTTACTGAGGTTTAGGCCTATATCCTCAGGTCTACGTTCCCTCAGGTCTGTGTTCATTAAACGTCGACAAATCCAAAGTGGGTTGCCGTGGCCCATGTCCAGGTTTCAGTTCAGATGATCCAGGCTAGGTCGTAGTGATCTAGAGTGATGTTGAATGTTAAGTGACCCAGAACGGATCATGCTGACCACACTTAGAATAAAGATCAAGCGACCCAGGATTAGATAACGTGACTGAGACCCGAGTTTAGAATCGAATGACTTGCAGCGTGACATGGTGAAACAGTCCGAATGAGGCAAACCGACCCAGACGTACGTCAAAGATCAAATTACATGGAATGGGATGTTGTGTTCTTGATCGAGACTTAGTTCTAGTGATCTACAATAGGTCAGTTTGTGATGTTAAATGCAAAGTGACCTGGAATGTGTTGCGCGGTTAACCGGGGCTAGCTTGCATGTTGGTAGGTTCAATTCATATTGTTTATAAACCAACCATGATGATGATGACGACGACGGCAATGACTATGAAAAATATCGTTGTAGTTGTTACTGTTTGTATTAATGTTATCAGTAGTAGTACTACACACAGTAGTAGTAGTAGTAGTAGTATTGTTATCATTGTTGCTGTTCTTGCTGCTGCTGCTCATCCCAGTTAGCATCACTATTTTTTCACCACAACTCTTACCCCATCATCATTATTGATTAATTACTGAGAAACATTTCTCCACAAATAATGAAATGCATGCACACACACACACACACACACACACACACACACACACACACACACACACACACACGCACGCACGCACGCACGCACGCACGCACGCACACACACACACACACACACACACACACACACACACACACAACACACACTCACAACACAACACACACACACACACACACACACACACACACACACACACACACACACACACACACACTCATACGTGTGTATGCAGAAGCGTGTTCACACAAACTCACGAATCTCATGCGCATACACAAGCACTCCCACATGCACATGCGTGCACACACCGAAAACACCGGCACGCACGCATAGGCCAATCCCCCCCCCCCCCCCCTCCCCCACACATACACGCACGTGCACACACACACGCAAAACACAAACATACAATGATACTAGTGGCGCAGACAATGTTATGTAGGTACACCATTGTCAGACATTGGCGTTTGACTAATACGCAGGCCAGACATCTGCTAAGTCCTATCCTAATCCTACGCGTCGTGGTCTCCCTACTTAGCAGGTCTGGGTGTAGCATATTGGGACTAGTCTGCACGCAGTGACACTTCCTTGATGAAACTGAAACTTATAACACTGCCGACCAAGAGGAGTCATATATCGGTTACAACATGCTGTTCACAGTTCTCCACGCACCTTTCTGTTCCCGTTAGCGTCCGTTCCACACGAGTGATTCCTCGACAGCGACAATTTCCCACCGAAATGGGTTTGAACGATACGACAGTTCACTGCTATCAGTGACCTGTGCACTGCACCGCATAGGGAGACAGCAATGAATTAACTGTCGAAGCAGGGATTCACTCATGAATAAGTGATGACGATTTGCCGTTGTTTCTCGGTGGTGGTCATCATGAAATGGACAGATGCACTGTGTGTCGTCTCAGTCGTTTCAAGCCGGTGAAAGAGACTGATGATGGATCTAATGGAGGGTTTTCATCTTGGCTTCCAGTCTCTTGTATGTACATATTACTGGTGGCTCCACTGGCGTAGACTGCAAAGTCGTCAACAGAGAACGCGGAACCTTGCTTTACAGAGCTATATCATTATTGCTAATGTTGAAGACAGCAGGAGATAGGTGCTCCCTTGGGATATGCCCAAGGCGCGTGGATGCCAGACAACCTGGTACCAGCACGTTTCTTCAAACTGCAAATCAGCTAAAATGTTCTAACAGAAATAGATGGCCTCGATGGCTCTAACTACAAAGACTCATAGAATATTGGATTTCAGTGTGACGGTGTAAGCTTCCTTAAGGTAAAAAAAAAAAAAAAAAAATAGCTACAACATGTTATCTACCAATAGAAGCATTTCACACGGTGGCGACAACACGGACTCAATGGGTTAATCGTAAAATGTTGCTTACGGAAACCGCACTGTTCTGCTGCCAAAAGGCCGTCAATGTCTAAGTTCCATATCAGTCGAGAGCTGACCATCTTTTCCCAATAAAGTTACAAAGCCAACTGTCAGAGCTGCAGCGTAATACATAGTAGAATTGGTCAGGTCTCTACGGAAATCTATTAGCTTCGATCGCCTGCAATGACCTTTTACTTCGCTACTTCCTCAAAAAACTAAACACGGTGAAACCAGTCATAAGGATTCATAACTTACTGTGGTCAATGAAGTTCTTCATAACTGATTCTTTCTCACTGCTGACTCACATGCGCATGCTTCAACAGAGTCAAAAGCAATGACAAAGATGTACTGATCACTTCTTAATTGCTTCAAGATTGGTTTAAAGTCAGATTTACGCAGTTCAAAGTTATGTTTCCGTTAGTGAAGGTGATACTAGTTAACAACGATGCAAACCCTCGGATGCAGCAACAGGGGAAACTGTTAGAGGGAAGCGGAGGGATAGAGAAAGTAGATGCCACGGAGTTACAATAAGACGGGAGTGGCAATACGCCTACCGTTTAATAACGGTCCTCACAGCTGGCTGCCACACTGTGGCAATCAGTAGCTGCACGCCACAGCTTCTCCACTATTATTTCATACCGTGATACATGGGTTTTAAGAGATGGAGCTTTGTACACCAGAGCAGGATCCTAGAACAGCAACATCAAGACATCCTTGACCATGACCCCAAAGTGATACCCCGGTGTCTTGCCGTCCCTCCCTGGAGCGAAGGAACTCCCGCCTCATCCCTGGTGCTGACCCAAAAGATTTCCCAAAGCGGCCCTGAAAGTCCCTCACCCTTGAATACCTCCATACCCAGTTCCTCAAAGAGTCCTGGACTCATGTCTATACTGACGGCTCTGCAGCATATGCCATTCGAAATGGAGGGGCAGGAGTCTATGTCCAATATCCAGGAGGCAGAGAATAAAAGATCTGCTTCGCTACCGACCTGTACACCACAAATTACAGAGCTGAAGCAGAAGCCCTGAAAACAGCAGCAGTTCACATCGAAGGTCAGCCCCTACCCAAGCCACAACGTTGTCTTCCTGACCGACGCCCTGTCCATCTTGCAGGCCCTACAGTCCAACAGAGATCCAGAGCTCAACGATCTGTCCTCATCTCTCGCCTCCCTCTGCACAAGTCACACAGTCACCCTGCAGTGCATTCCCACTGCAACGCAACGTGCTTGGCAATGAGACTGCTGACTCCCTGGCCAAAGGAGGGCACTACGAAGGAGCAGATGGACAGATCCACCAGCTACCCTGAATCCAGGACCATCATTAAGGCCAAGCTGCAGAACAAGTGGAAGCAGCAGCATCCACGCCACAACAGAGCAGACCCCGTACTGCCTGCTGACTCGAACGAGAGCAGGTAGTCATTTTCAGGCTCAGGACAGGCCACAACCGACTGAAAAACACCACCTATTTTTTAAACTCCGCATCGGCAACACAGAGCAGTGCCCCTGCAGAACAGGCAGCCAGACACAGAACATCTGCTGCAGTCCTGCCCGCTCCACCAAGCGCTCCGAGAGAAAACCTGGCCCGACCCAATACCAGTGGCCCGGAAGCTCTACGGGGGACTGAGGACTGCGACGTATTGCCACCGTTGTCGAGGAGACGGGGAAAATCCATCTGAAGAAATGACGATTTCTCTTTACCCTGAAAGAATCTGGATTAACATGCGGTCTTAAGTGTGTTTCCTCTCTTTCTCTCTCTCTCTCTCTCTCTCTCTCTCTCTCTCTCTCGGGCTCGCGCGGGCGCACGTCTATGCACGTCTTGTGTGTGTGTGTGTGTGTGTGTGTGTGTGTGTGTGTGTGTGTGTGTGTGTGTGTGTGTGTGTGTGTGTGTGTGTGTGTATGTGTGTGTGTGTGTGTGTGTGTGTGTGTGTGTGTGTGTGTGTGTGTGTGTGTGTGTGTGTGTGTGTGTGTGTGTGTGTGAGAGTGTACCAGCTTCTCTTACCTGTAAAAATATTTCATAGTAACAAACCAGTTTAGATTTGCATTGTATAACTGCTGTCTTACGAGCTTCTTTTATCTGTAAAAATATTTCACAGTAACAAACCAGTTTAGATGTGCATTGGTCAACTGCTATCTTAAGTTTGTTTCTTTTGTTTTCCTTTTTTTTTTCTCCTTCAAAACAACGGCAGACAGAAGGAAAATGAATCTCTTTTCTCGACCTGTTTGCCTCTTGCTGACCTTTCCAATCTTACCTCTGTACATGTACTGTCTGACTGCGTGAGTACGTGTGCGCTATCCACATGGATTTTATCTTTGGTATTCTCTCCCCTTAATAAGGATTTATAGTGTTTAAATCACTCCTCCCCTCTTCCTTCTTTTTCCTCCGGTGATATTGCTGCCCGAGTTTTCCCATGTGCAGTTTAAAGACAACTAGGCACATCACTATTTGACTTACCATAATTTCCGATTCCCATACTGGAGAAATGGGTGGTCAACATGACCAGAACTCAGTGGAGCGCTGTGGCATCCCACAACAGAACTCTGGCTGTGTTCTGCGAACTTCACATTTGACTCTATTGTACCAGTCAAACCCTTTGGCTGAAGAAGGATGGTGAGCCAACAGCAGTCAAGTTTTCTTTTTTCCATCCTCAAAAGGTCATCTCTTTCTGTATGATTGCCTTCGCTTTCTGACTGTCTACTATCTGTCGTTTTTGTTCTCTCTAAAAAAAAACATTCACTGCTTCAGGTTCGCTGGCTCCCTGTTTAACGTCTTGGTTTTGTTGTCTCTGGTGTGATTGTATGTATGAACATATGTGGCATGCGAGTAGTCGTATGTGCCAATGCATGTGCATACGTGCGTGCCTGCCTCTGTGTGAATGCGAGCGAGCGCGCATATATATATATATATGTGTGTGTGTGTGTGTGTGTGTGTGTGTGTGTGTGTGTGTGTGTGTGTGTGTGTGTGTGTGTGTGTGTGTGTGTGTGCGTGCGCGCGCGTGTGTGTGTATTAGAGACAGACAGACAAACAGACAGAATGACGTGCTGATTGACGGACAGACAGCTCAGACTCAGAAAAAAAAAAATCAATTGCGCATTAATATCTAAGGCATAGCCTGTTCTTTTCAGTTTGTCTTTGTTAAGCTGAATTATACAAATGAATGCAAAGAAGGATAGTAGTGGGAGACAAGATAAAAATGTCGGATAGTGTAACGTGTTTGAAAAAAAAAAAGAAAATGAACAGTGCACTCTTTCCAACGTACACACACACATTCACACACATAAACACACACACACACACACACCGACACGCGCGCCCGCACGTACGCACACACGCACGCGCGCGCGTGCGCGCGCGCGCGCACACACACACACACACACACACACACACACACACACACACTTGCAAGATGGTTAGATCAATAGCTATAATATGATTATGTTTGAGTGATATGTTTGTGATTGTTAATGGTGATCATGATGAGGATGACAAGGATGACGGTTATGGCTCCTCTAAGAGAAGCAGTTATCCTCATTACATAAGGACAGTAATAAATATCATTTATTGATATTAGCAATGCTCTTATTGAGAGAGAGAGAGAGAGAGAGAGAGAGAGAGAGAGAGAGAGAGAAGAGAGAGAGAGTGTTTCATTAACAAAAACTGACTTATCTGCACCAAGCGCCTTACTTAAATGAAAATGGTGAAAAACAACACCTTTACTCCTTCTCTTGACTTGGCTTATATTGTCAATTATACTCTCATTAAGAAAAAAAAGGTTCTTATGTCGTCAGCCCTCGGCTACATGAACGACACGAACATGAAAAAGGCAAGCAGGTCATCTGATGCATCTGCTGTGACATCAACATCCATTCCAGAAACAGCGGCAAATAAACAAAACTGCCTCTTAACACATCTCTAGATAAGATTTCAAAAAAAAAAAAAAAAAAAAAGATGCCAGAAGATGGCGCAAATATTCAAGACGAATTGAAAACGCAACAAAAACTTGGACGAAAAGAAAACAAACAAACAAACAAAAACAAACGAAGAAGCTCGAAAAGAAGGTATCTCTAAACGATTTCTGAAAACAGAGCTTCATTCTGGAGAAACCCTTGGTTGCATTCCAAAAGATTTAACGCAACATATGCAGCAATGAAGGTAGAAGGACAAACATAAATGAGGGTATAACGAAGGTCTGAAAGCATTTACTATCACTCTCCACTTCTACTCGTCAAAACGTGTAAAAATGTTCGAGACACATTTGATCTTGTGCTACCAGGTCCAAGGCTAATTAGGACGTAGTATTCTAAAGAACATGGTGATCCAGGTTTTACAAAACCAACATTTGATGCCCTGCATTACAGAGGTTTTACAAAATCAGCATTTGATGCCTTACACTATGTAGGTTTCATGAAATGAGAATTTCGTGCCCTGCACAACAGATGTTTTACGAAATCAGCATTTGATGCCTTACACTATGTAGGTTTCATGAAATGAGAACTTCGTGCCCTGCACAACAGATGTTTTACGAAATCAGCATTTGAAGTCCTGTACTGTAGAGGTTTTACGAAATTAGCTTTCGGTGTCCTGCATTCAGATGCTTTACAAAATCAGCAGTTGATGCTTCGCATTACAGATTTCCATAGAACAAATCAGTAGCAGTGCCACTAATTTGTGTTTTCCTAGACAACAACATGTCAATCAAAAACACAAACTTGCTTTCAGCAGGTATCATGAATTTGTAGGCAATTGTGGTAGAAACAACACGGATAACTCCACAGCACTGGTTAAAGATGCTCTGGTGATCATAGTTGTATCCATCAACATGGAAAGTGTTGTTCATGTACTCTCTACTGGATAGAAATTACTGTTGGGGTACCCTCTGATCGACGACCTTTTGGGAAAAGAGAACAAACCTGGTTGGTGAGTGTCTCCAACAAATCATGGTGTTGTGTCATAAGATGAACACTCTGCCGCCAGCCCAAGCTTACAATACGTGGACCTCAGGCCTTCCTTTCCCATTTAGTTGAACAAACACTTGTGTGCATCAGAAATGTTCTCAAGGACTGTGGGGAGACGCCGTGAGGGCGTTGTTACGTCCCAAATTGTCGCACCTTCCCAAATTGTAACGACAATTTGGGACGACAGTCGAGGACCAAATTATTGTAGCTGCCCAAATTGCGTCCCCAAATTATCGTAGCTGCCCAAATTGTTGCTGCGCCGATTATTGTGACAATGTTTTTTTTCCACACATCATGTGACACCATATCTGTGTGTTAAAACTGCTATGGTAATAGGAATAACGTATTGAGTCATTTTCATCACATCTTGCATCCTGTTTGTAGAGTGTCACAACAAGCTGACATCCAAAAAGACACTGTCACAATGACATGGGAATCACAAAGAACAGAGTCAAACCAACAAAGACAACAGGACCTACAAATTATGGCATCTGGGATCATACATTTGTGGTGTCACAATATATTTGAAACAAAAAGAGCAAATGTTCACACGACATGCATTGAACTGTCAAACGCGTTCATTTTACCGTTCATCCTGTGACCTTGAGTAAAGGTCAAAGGTCACTGAAATGATGCATATTTGTAGTCCTCAAGGCAGTTTATTACCGTGCAAAGTTTGAAGAAATTCGGTACTATAGTCTTCAAAAACCAGCCAATGTGGAGATTT
>JADBJO010001347.1:217500-225000 GCA_016801955.1 Conus betulinus | reverse complement strand
CACACACACACACACACACACACACACACAGACATCTTTTTCTCTTTTTTTTTTTTCTTCAAAAAGAACATCTTAATTATATATCAAAGTCACAATAATCTATTTATTTTTTCTAAAATCCTTGTGTTCTCCCGACCCTTGCCCATCTCTACCCTACCCTTCCTTTCATTAATAGATGATATCTCTCATCTGATTCCAGCTCAACACTTGAACAAAACTTTGCCTGTTACGGTTGAGCTCTTTTCCCTTTTTTTTCTTTTTTTTTTATTTATTTATCTATTTTTTTCTCGTCTGGGATTTTTTTCACTCTCGTTTGTAATCTCTGTCTGTCCCCATAGAATATTTTTGTAGTCTTGATGTGTTCCTTTTGTCTTGTCATCTGTTTGTTTTGTTTAGTCACCTCATGACGTCATTCTCATCCTTTTCTGTCCAGCAGATGACTGAAAACCGATTTGTCTTGTCATCTAGCTCATACTTTTAGTGCCTGTAGGAACAGCGGTCACGCTGGAGCACGTGGGAATGAGCGGCACCCACAGGCTTTACAAACCGCAGAAGCAATGGGCAGAGACAAGTTTGGATGTGCAGGTGCATTTCTTTTGTGTAACTGCACATATGTACTCTTAACCTCTGTCTGTCCTTCCTCTCTCTCTCTGTCTCCCTCTCTCTCTCTCTGTGAGTGTGTGTGTGTGTGTGTGTGTGTGTGTGTGTGTGTGTGTGTGTGTGTGTTCATATGAATCATACGTACAACAACAAAAAAAGAGAAAAAAAAAACCCAAGTTTGTTACATTAAGATGCAAAGCTACATAACAAGCCGTTTTCGTCGTTCCCACATAGCTTTTTTTTTTCCCGTAACGGCTTGTTTTGTTTTGTTTTGTTTTTGGTAGAATCTTAGTGACTAAGAGACAAGAATACGTGTAGGAGGAGAGGAAAAGGACGAGATAGGTGGGTCCTTCTGTCACCTTGCCTTACCGGCAACGTTGGATCAATAATGTAGCAAAGGATGATGATAAGAGGATCGAAGCAGTACAATTAGCCAGGGAAAGAAGAAGAAGAGAGAGAGAGAGAGAGAGAGAGAGAGAGAGAGAGAGAGAGAGAGAGAGAGAGAGGGAGAGAGAGAGAGAGAGAGAGACAAAGAGAGAGAGAGAGAGAGGGAGGGAGGGAGGGGGAGGGAGAGAGATAGAGAGATAGAGAGGGGGAAGGGGGGATGAACAAAGGGAAGATGAAGAAAAGAACACAGCATGGAATAATAAGCATTCAGTGACTAAGTGATAAAGGCTGTCCTGTTTTCGAGAAGTAGAGCCCATTTGTCAAGCCAGCTTTACTCTGTGTATTCATGACAAAGCTATTTAGTTGTTACGGAAAAAACAACTTAGTGTGTGTAGATCTTTCTCCCCGGTAAATCCAAATGTGATAGGTGATGGTATAGAAACCTAAGGTCATTGTGCAGTGAGAGATGATTACACTGAATTGATTTTGTCTGTCGACAGGACTTTCTCACAACTGTATTCAAAAGGGTCGAACGGGTTTAAATACTGTCTATGTCATGAATAACGAAAGATAATGGCCACGAGACCTAACCCTAACATGGGTCAGACTGCACCCAACCCTTGGAGATCAACCTAGAAGTAGTTAGCAAAGTTCACTTATCTTGAAAGCATCGTCAACCAGAAAGGAGGTTCAGATGAAGAAGTAAAGACCAGGATCACGAAGGCAATTCACATGTTTTGTTGTCTTCCAACCCACCATGAGGAATGCCAACATCTACCTCTCCATCACACTGAGTTTGTTCAACATTTATGCAAAGCCTGTACTGTTGTTTGTTCAGTGACATGGAGACTCGCCAAAAATTTGAACCAAGCTACTGATCTTCATCAATAACTGCTTGCAAACTCCGTACCGAATGGACAGGAAAACCTCACAAATTAAGAACCTTGGCGCAGAACAGCAGAGGACAAGTAAGAGACACCATTATCACCCGAAAAAAAAAACATCTTGGGACACACCCAGCGAAGAGGCCAAGCAACGTCGCACGACACAAAATGGACTGGAATCCCCTGAGAACACGCAAAAGAGGACGGCCAGTAATAACATGGCGAAGGACCCTGGAAAATGAGCAGAAAAACAGCCAGAATGTCCTGGGTGGGGGCACACGGACAACCCAAGATCGATCACGTCGGAAATCTGCAGTGAAGGCCCTATGCTCCAGTGGGAACGAAGAGGATTAAGTCAAGTATGTTATGTGCCTATTCATTTGTCTGTTTGTCCGTCTCTCTCTCTCTCTCTCTCTCTCTCTCTCTCCCTCTCTCTCTCTCTCTCTCTCTCTCTCTCTCTCTCCCTTACCTACCGACCGACCTGTCTGTCTGTATTTATCTATCTGTCTGTCTATCTACCTGTCTGTCGATCTGTTTGTCTGTCGATCTGTGTCTATCTATCTGTCTGTCTGTCTGTCTGTCTATCTATCTATCTATCTATTTACCTGAAACTGTATCATCACTTCAGTCTACCTGACCAGACACTCAATGATCTCTGATGCCTTGGGTAGAGATATTCCACCCGGATTTCTTACAAAAGAGAATACAAAGCGAAAACGTTTGTATGCAGTGGAAATGTTTAGACTGAACATAAGGGACAATCCACACAGTACACGCGACTGACATTTGCATTGTGTGTGTGTGTGTGTGTGTGTGTGTGTGTGTGTGTGTGTGTGTGTGTGTGTGTGTGTGTGTGTGTGTGTGTGCGTGCGTGCGTGCATGCGTGCGTGCGTGCGTGCGTGCTGCGTGTCTGTGTGTGTGTACGTATGTGTGTGCCTGTGCCGAGGAGATGAAGGGAGGGGTAGAAACTGTGGGGAGAGGAGGCAAAAAGAAAGAGAGAAGGGGGAGGGGACAGACAGATGAGGAGGAGAGAGACAGAGAGAGAAATATATCCTACAGAGAGAGAGAGAGAGAGAGAGAGAGAGAGAGAGAGAGAGAGAGAGAGAGAGAGAGAGAGAGAGAGAGAGAGAGTGAGAGAGAGAGAGAGAGAGAGCGAGAGAGAAAGAGCGAGAGTGAGTGAGTGAAAGGAGACAGAGAGAGAGAGAGACACACACAGACAGACAGACAGACAGACAGACAGACAGACAGACAGACGTAGTTTTAGTGTAATTCAATCCACTACATAGTTTTAGTTATAGTGTACTCCAGTCCACTACATAGTTTTAGTGTAGTCCAGTCCACCACATAGCTGTGTAATCTAATCCAGTACATAGTTTTAGCTTTAGTTTAATTCTATCCACGAGACAGTTTTAGTGTAGTCCAGTCCACTAAATAGTTTCAGTGTAGTCCCGTCACTAAAAAAGCGTCAGTTGTTGTATAGTTTAGTCCAACACATAGTTTCAGAGCAGTCTAGTCCACTACATAGTTTCAGTTTTAGTGTAGTCCAGTCTACCACAAAGCTTTAGTGTAATCCAGTCCGTCACATAGTTTAATGTAGTCCAGTCCACTGCATAGATTCATTTATAGTGTAGAAAAGTCCCCCACATAGTTTCAATTTTACTGTAGTCCTGTCCGCTACATAGTATTCGCGTAGTCCCGTCGACTACATAGTTGTAGTTATAGTGTAATCTAGTCCACCACATAGTTTCAGGTCTAGCGCAGTCCAGTCCCAAACATAGTCTCGGTTTTAGTGTTGTCTAGTCTACAACATAGTTTCAGTTTTAGTGTAGTCCAGTCCACCACATCATTTTAGTTTAAATATTGTCCAGTCCACAACACAGCCTAGTTTTCGTGTAGTCCAATCTACCTTATAATTTTAAATTTTAGTTTAAGAGTAGTCCAGTCCACCACATCATTTTAGTTTTAGTATAGTCCAGTCCACAACACAGCCTAGTTTTCTTTAGTCCAGTCTACCTTATAATTTTAGTTTTTGAGTAGTCTAGTCCACCACATAATTTTTTAGTTTTAGCGTAGTGAAGTCCATAAAATAGTTCAGTTTTAATGCAGTCCAGTTTCTATGTAATATCAGTTTTAGTGTAGTCCACCCACCACGCAGTTTCAGTTTTGGTGTAGTACAGTCCACTACACTGCCTCTAATCCCACATGTGCTCTCTCCTTTGCCCTCTCCTATCTTTCTTTTGCCATTCGCTTATTTGACTAGTAATTTTCTCTAACTCGCTTTGTCTCTCTCTCCCCCCCCCCCCCCCCCCCCCCCCCCCCCCCGGAAGTTCACCTGTTTTATATAATACATTCCTTCAATCATTTATTTGACTAGTAATTTTCTCTCATTCATTCACTTTATCTTTCCCCCCCCCCCCCCCCCCCCCCCCCCCCCCCCCCCTCCATTTCTCTGTTTTCTTCTTTGTTGTTCTCTTGTTTGTCCCATAAATTGTGAGTCGACTTACTGTGTGCTGCACCACGCGTTTTCTCGACGCAAATGGTACGCCATAGCGATACTGTCACTGTGCACCCAAAACCATGTGATGTATGCGTTTCTGTCCACACGCTTTGATTAACAGCATCGAAACATTTAAACTCGACCAGTGAACAAAACTTCAGCGTTTCATTGCCTTGTTGAATGGGTTACACTTTGCAGATTTAAAAATTTTCTTCCTTTTTCCTCTGAGTGTTTCACAGGAATGGCAGATGCCAAGCACACAGGCTGAAGCAAGAATGATTGTCTCTGATAAGACTTTTTAAACAGTGACGTCAATCAAATCTAGCTACTTTAATTTCTAGTCATTTTGTTCATATCACATGTTCAAATAGATTGAGTGGCTGCTTTATCGTCAGTTTGCTTGCTGAACTAATTTACATGTTTATTTCACCGCGTCATTCACTGATCCAGTTATACATTGTTTGTCACAGAAGCAAGAATGCTCAAAATCTTTCGAGTTCGATTGTAAATCATCGAGTCCGTTTTCACAGAGCGGACGCTACGTAGGCAATAAAAGATACTGAACCTCTGGAGCGTTTCCTATTGACGTCACGTAATCGATCTGTGTCTTGTTTCCATTATGGCGTGTACGTCGGTTGCTAATATACAGCAGTGGAGTATAGGTGTGTGTACTGGGGACTATCGGCAAACAACAGCTTACAGCTTCTGCTGTGAGGACGTAAAATTCATCATTCAATGTGTGAGCTCTCGTTGCGTGCCGCCTAGCTTTCCCTCCCCTCCGCATTTTCCCTCCTTATTCACATGGCTAATTTTGTTGTTGTTTGTTTAGTGAAGTTTTGAACTCATTGAATGGTGGTTTGGGTGTTGTTAAATGGTTTCATGGATGAGTGTTTTATGACATGCCTTTGACACACCTGTTGTGCTGACTTTAAATCATATGATGTACTCTTTTTGTAGATGTTGACATCTAGAGTTTGGCGAAAAATTTAGCTAGCAAGTGCCGTTATGATGTGTGCTTTGAGAGAGAGAGAGAGAGAGAGAGAGAGAGAGGAGAGGAGAGAGAGAGAGAGAGAGAGATTGGTCAGCTGATGAATTAAGATCATGATAAACCTCTGAAGACTGATTTCCAGATCCAGGCTGAAGCAGGTAGAGGCTAAAAATGTTAAACGCCTCACTGGGTATGTCAATGTCATTAAGATGACATGCTTTAATGTACTGCGTATTTCCTTCGTCTAGTGAGAAGGAAAAGGAAGCAACTGCTGATGGTGATCACTGTTGTTGGTTGACAATATGGGGACAGACGGCATTCTTTATTACTTGGAATGTGTAGCTTGCACAAGTCTATATGCACGAGTTAGAGGAATCTGATCAAGTGGTGAAAAGGGACTGGCTGGGCTGGTCCTGCTTTGTGAGGCAAGAGCTGAGTTGGTCCAGTCCCTGGTCGTCTCCTCCCCCCCCCCCCCCCCCCCCCCCCCCCCCCACCCCCCCCCCCCCTCTCCTCTCCCTCTCTCTCCTCCTTCTCTCTCTTCCTTTTCTTTTTTATACGGACGTTTACTACTTTGCATTTGTGTGCTGAGTGGTATTGCAGCGCCTAAAGTAAGCTTGTACTACAAGCCGGACTTTTGGTTGACTGTCGTTGTCACAGATGTTTTTCTGGCACCACCTGTGACGATGGATTCAACCCTCGTGTTAAATTGTTAGAGAGTAAACAGTGGAACTGTTAAAGAAGAACAGAACTGCGGGACAGAAGTAGAGACAGTGGCAACAACACTGGCAACACAGTGCATTTTCCCCTTCTGTGCATGCACCATCCATTCAACCCTTCGCCAATTTCGCAACCTTCTTCTTTGTTTTCTTACGCTCACATCGGTCGGGATTTAAAGAAGACGTACCAGTCACTTCTTCATAACTGCTGCAAGACTGGATTGAAGTCAGATTTGTGCAGGATGAAGTTTTTTTTTAATCCGTTAGTGATTGTGATACCTGTTAGCGGCAACGCCAAACGTTTATATTCAGGAACTGGGAAAACAGTAAGAGTGAAGAGGAGGGAGAGAGGGGAAATACGACGGAGCTACAATAAAAGCGGAGTAGCAGTACCCTGATCTCTCTTCAAACAGCTCGTGTTTAGGAGGGGTCCTCAACGACAGCTGGCTGCCATACTGTGGCCGCCGGTACAGCTTCTAGACAGTAATTTGATAGCATAATACACAGGTTTTAAAACTTCAGCTTTGTTTCCTGTCTGCTGATTTAAACTGCTGCTATGGAGATATCAAGACACACCCAAGAGTAGCTTGACAGTCAGTACATGATGCTTTTACTTCAGTGTTAGAGAGAGAGAGAGAGAGAGAGAGAGAGGAGAGAGAGAGAGAGAGAGAGAGAGAGGGAGAGAGAGAGAGAGCACGCACCACGAGTGGCATGTGCGTCTGTGTTCCAATTCACAATATGTGCAGATTTATTACCAACTTCTCTTATCCCGAAAAATATCCCGGAAAAATATCTTACACACACACAACACACACACACACACACACACACACACACACACCAACAACAACAAACCACACCAACCAAAAGTCAAAAGAGATTTGCACTGTATAACTGCAGTCGCAAGTGTTCCCTCTCTCTCTCTCTCTCTCTCTCTCTCTCTGTGAATGTGTCAGAGAGCGAGAGAGAGAGAGAGAGAGAGAGAGAGAGAGAGAGAGAGAGAGTGTGTGTGTGTGTGTGTGTGAGTGAGTGTGTGTGTGTGTGTGAGAGGAGAGTGTAATTATGAGAGAGAGAAAAAGAGAGAGAGAGAATAATTAGAGAGACAGAGAAGAGAGCAGAGAGCAAGAAAGACAGACAGACAGACAGACAGAGACAGAGAGAGAGAGAGAGAGAGAGAGAGAGAGAGAGAAGAGAGAGAGAGAGAGAGCTCAAAATGTACAGCCTGTTTTTCAATTTGCCCTTGCTACGCTAAACTGTAAAAATGAAATAGGAAAATATGATTTTAAAAAAAGGATGGTAGCGGGAGAGAAGGTGGAAAATGTCGGATATTGCAACGGGTACACGCTCGCGTGCGCGCCGCACACACAAAACACACACGCGTGCGTGCACGCGCGCACGCACGCACGCACGCACGCACGCACACACACA
>JADBJO010001347.1:190000-207500 GCA_016801955.1 Conus betulinus | reverse complement strand
TCACTTTAAGCCAGTCTGCCACATAGTTAATTTTTAGTGTATTCCAGTCCAATGCAGTTTTAGTTTTACTGTAGGCCAGTCCACTACAAAATTTCAGTTCTGGTGTAATCCAGGCTACTACACAGTTTTACCACAAAGTGTAAGTGTTCGTGTATTCCTCCCACCATGTAGTTCCAGTTTAGTGAGTTCAATGCAAAACATAGTTTTAGTGTAGTCCAGTCCACTACATAATTTCAGTATTTGTACAATCCAGTCCACCACAAAATTCTAAATTTAATCCAGTCCATTACGTACTTTCAGTTCTAGAGTAGTCTGATCCACCACATATTCAAGTCCACCATTGACTTAGAGTTTTATTGTAGTCCAGCCCGTCATAGAGTTCCTGGTTTAGTGTTCTCCATTCCACTACATTGTTTCAGTTTTAATGTACTCCAAATGAACACACACGGCCTCTCTCTTTTATCCTCTCTCAATTTCCTCTTGTCATTCGCCCCACTCACGTGTTTTCTGCAACACATTCTTTCAATCATTTATGTGACAAATAATTTTCTATTACTCATTTTATCTTTTTCTCCCACTTCCTCCCATCCACTTCCCATTCCTTTGTCTCCTTTTGTTCTCTCCTCCTGTCCGTCCTATGATTTTCGGTTGACTGACTTTATGGTTCATCACCTTGCGTCTCTTCGACACGAATGATATACCAAAGTGATGCTGCTACGGTGTACCCAAAATGCTCACAATGTGATAAACAGCACTTGCCAAAAGCACTGGCCAAAACTTTAAACTTGACCAGTGAAGGAAACTTCTTGTTTCACCGAAGAATGGATGATGCCAAGCACACAAGCTGAACGAAGAGCAACCGCTCTCGAATAAGACTGCATTAGAAGTCAATCAAATCTAGTTACTTTAATTTCCAGTCATTTTATTCACATCGCATGTTCAAATAGATTGAGTGGCTGCTTTGTCATCAGCTTGCTTGCTAAACTGACGGACATGTAGTTGCAAAGTGAAACGACTGCAGGCGGAAATCTAAACAAATCTTAAATAAATGTCAGCGAACCGCCCAGAGAAACGTGGACAAACGAGTCACAAGACAACACACAACGCGAGCGACCTCTTAGGTCTTCCCAATGAAAAAGAAAGACGACAAAATAACGAAAATGCACTTAGCTTTGATCGCTTCAGATTGCTTCTGAGTTCAGCGCAAGGAAGGCGTTTCTCTGGGCGGTTCGCTGACATTTATTTAAGGTTTGTTTGACGGACAGCATTTACTGGCCCAGTCAAACATTTTCGTCACAGAACAAGAATGTCCGAATGATGTTTCTTTTTCAAGTTCGATTGTAAATCAATCAGTCCGTTTTAACAGAGCACATGGTACGCATGTCACCTGGCTTCCCTCTCTTCCCGCCTTCTTCTCCCTTTTTTTCCCCATTTCACATGGCTAATTTTTCTATTGTTTGTTTAGTTAAGTTTAGAAATCATTGAAATGTTCTTTTTGATGTTGTCAAATGATTTTGAGCAGTGTACTTTATTTCTTACATGCCAATGACACACCTGTTGAGCTGACTTTGAGTTTAATCATATCCCGTGCTCTCTTGTAGTGGTTGACACTGTGCTTCATAAAAACTGTTGCTACCAAGTACCGTTATTTAAATGTGCTGTTCTAGAATGGTTGTTGGAAGAAATGTTTATTATAAATCATTGTAGGTGCACATATACATTGATCAGTTAATTAGTTAAGATCATCACAGATTCCTGTACATTCATTTCAGAGTCCAGACTGAAGATGGGGGGAGGGGGGAACTAAAAATGTTACAGTTAATGATACAGTGTATTTTCATTTGTTTAATGAGTATGACAAGGGAGCAATAGTGGTTGATGGGAGAGATTGCCTTATTTATGACTTGGAATATATAGTTCGTACAAGGGTATGTGCACTAGCTATATATAAGTCGGATCATGCTTCAATAGTGTGAAGTAACTTGCTGGCCTGTCTTATGATGTAATGGCTGAGTAGGCTCAGTCCATACCCCCGCTCCCCCCCCCCCCCCCCCCCCCCCCCCTTTCTCTCTCTCACTCTCTCTCTTTTCTGCTATCTTGCTTTGGTTTCATCTTAGTACTTTTACATTTTTGTACCATGCGGTACTTAATATGTATGCATGCTCGTCGTATTACAAACTCGATTTTTGGTAGAATGTTGTTACAGATTTTTTTTTTCTTGGCAGCTCTAGCTGCAGTCACCTTTGAGGTTGGGTGCAACCCTTCATGTCTCATTGATGGACAGAAAGTAAAACATGGAGCTATGTAACAGAAGAATAGCTGGATGGATGTGAACAGAGTGGCAACACCAATGGCAACACCACACATTTCCCCTACTGAGCATGCATCATCTCCCCACTACATTTCAAATTTCATATTTTTTTCGCTTCAATGTTTTCGTGCTCCCACGGTCTTGACACATAGAAAATGACACATCAATCACTTCTTGACTGCTTTAAGATTAATTACAAGTCAGATTTGTACAGTTTGAAGTTTTTCATCTGTTGGTGACGGTTACACTAGTTAGCGACAACACAAACTTTCGTACGCTAGAACAAGGGTACCGTAAGAGGGAAGAAAGGAGAGAGATGGTAAATGCCACGGAGTTACTCTTGTTGCAAAGGGCAGCTACGGAGATATTAGGACACACCGTGAGGCAGTACGCCAAGAGAGAAAAAAAAGTCAGTTTGAATTTATATTGTATCACTGGGACACTTTAAGTGTTTGTGTGTTTGTTTTTTTTGTGTGTGTGTGTGTGTGTGTATGCGTGGTGCGTTTCAGCAAAACAATGATCACATGGAAAAAAAATGAAAACTCTGTCCGACGTTTTTGTTTGCCTCTTTCTGACCTTCTCATTCCTCCTTTGTACGTGTACTGTCTGACTGTGTGTGGATATGTGTTTTTTCAGCAGTATGTGCATGTATGCGTTTTCTGACCTTCCACATAGAATTTATCCTGTCGCAGCCATGTATGCGTTTTCCATTCTCTAGACTTGTATTTCATTCTCTTTAATAAGACTTTATCGTGTTTCCTGCCCTCATTCCACCCCACCCCCCCCTTTTTCTGATAATGCTTCCTGGATTAAAAACAAATTTATGATACACATCATTATTTGATTTACCATAATTTCAGATTCACCTTCAGCAACCGCATACTGAAGAAAGGGGTGGTCAACATGAACAGAAACTCAGTGGAGCACCGTGGCGTTCAACAACAGAACTGCGGCTGTGTTCTGCACACTCGCATCTGACTGTTTGGATTGTGCTGGTCAGACCAATAGGTTGAGGAAGGACGGTGTGCAAACTGCCTCCAAGTTTTCTCTTCACCTTTAAAACTCATCTCTGTCTTGTGTTATGCCTCTCTCTCTCTCTCTCTCTCTCTCTCTCTCTCTCTCTGTGTGTGGTGTGTGTGTGTGTGTGTGTGTGTGTGTGTGTGTGTGTGTGTGAGACTGATTCATGTTCACTGGTTCTCTTTTAATGACAATCACACCAAAGGCAAGATTGTATATAGAATGCATGTGGCATACGCATACATGTGTGCATAAATTAATATGTGTGCGTGCATGCCTGCACCTGTGTGTGTGTGCGTGCGTGCGTGCGTGCGTGCGTGTGTGTGTGTGTGTGTGTGTGTGTGTGTGTGTGTGTGTGTGTGTGTGTGTGTGTGTGTGTGTGTCTGTGTGTCTGTGACAGAGAAAGCGAGGGAGAAAAAGAGAGTGAGAGAGAGAGAAACAGACAAAGAGACAGAAAGCACTTAAGTCATAAAAACTTCATTCAGTTTAGTATTCTTCTTTAAGGTACACCTATTCTTTCAATTTGTACTTGCCAAGCCAAACTGTACAAACGAGATACAAAAATATGATTGAAAAAAAAAAAAAAAACGGATGGTAGTGGGAGACAAGGTAAAAATGTTGGATAGTGTAACGGGCACCACACACACACACACACACACATACACACACACACACACACACACACACACACACACACACACACACACACACACACATCGCACTCTTTGTAGCGCGCGCACACACACACACACACACACACACACACACACACACAAAGCACACACATTGCATTCTTTGTCACACACACACACACACACACACACACACACACACTTGAAAAATTGTAAGATCAATAGCTATTATACGATGACGTTTGTGATAGGTTTGTGACTGTTGGTGGTGATCAAGATGAGGATGACGAGGATGGTTATGGTTCCTCCAATTCAATAAGAACAGTGATTGATATCATTTACTGATATTACCATTGCATTTACTGAGAGAGAGAGAGAGAGAGAGAGAGAGAGAGAGAGAGAGAGAGAGAGAGAGAGACAGACAGACAGACAGACAGACAGACAACAGGTTTTTATAAACAGAACTGATTTATCTGCACAAAATGCCTTACTTCAATGAAAATGGCGAAAAACGACACCCTTTCCTCCTGGACATCACTTGGCTTGTATTGTCAAATATACATTCATTACAAAAAAAAAAGGTTTCTATGTCGTCAGGCCTCAGCTACATGAACGACACAAGCATCAGAGATCGCAAGCAGGTCATTTGATGAATGTGCTATGACATCAGCATCATTCCAGAAATAGCGGCAAACGAACAACACTGCTTCTTAACACATCTCTAGACAAGATTAAAAGGATGCCAGAAGACCGCATAAATATTCAAGACGAATTGAATAGGGAGCTAGAATTTGAACGTGAAGAAAACAAACAAACAAAAAAATCTTCAGAGCCTACAAAAGAAGGTTTCTCAACAAGATTTCTGAAAACAGACTTCATTTTGGAGAAATCACAAGGCGCCTTTCCAAAGAGATCTGATGCAAATGATGCAGCAATAAAGGGACAAGGACAGGACTAAATGAGGATATAGAGAAGATCTGAAAGTATTTATTATCACTCTCCAGATCTATTCGTCAAAAGGTGTAATCACGTTCGGGACAATAGGCCTAGATCTTGTGCTACCAAGTCAACGGCTGGTTAGGACTTGGTACTAGAAGCTTGTTGATCCAGTTTTTTTCACAAAAATCATCACTGCAGAGGTTTTGCGAGATTAGCATTTCATATTCTACAATACATTAGTTTTTTTATTAAATCAATGTTTGGTGTACTGCTCTACAAAGATTTAACAAAATCAGCATTTCATGCCCTGCACTACTGAGGTTTTACAAAGTCTGTATTTGGTGCCCTGCATTACTGAGCGAAAACGAGAGGCCAGTATTTGTGTGTTGCCTTACAACATGTCAGTCATGAAACAGAGCCTGCTTTCAACAATTATCATGCATTTGTTGACAATACGGATAACTTCATGCCACTGGTTGCAAAGTGAAACGACTGCAGGCGGAAATCTAAACAAATCTTAAATAAATGTCAGCGAACCGCCCAGAGAAACGTGGACAAACGAGTCACAAGACAAACCACAACGCGTTTCGACCTCTTAGGTCTTCTTCAGGTGCAACAAACATGAAACAAATAACGAAAATGCACTTAGCTTTGATCGCTTCTGGGGTTCAGCGCAAGAAAGAAAGCGTTTCAACAGAAGCGATCAAAGCTAAGTGCATTTTCGTTATTTGTTTCATGTTGATGAAGAAGACCTAAGAGGTCGAAACGCGTTGTGGTTTGTCTTGTGACTCGTTTGTCCACGTTTCTCTGGGCGGTTCGCTGACATTTATTTAAGATTCATGCCACTGGTTAGAGATGTTCTGGTGATCATGGCTGTATCAATCACTGCTTTAGGCTATTGAAAGTACAGTTGAAGTTCTCTTTTTATTGCACGACCTTTGTGGAAATGAGAGCAAACCTGGTTAGTGAGTGTCTCCATCAAATGCATGGCTTAGTGTCGATTGTATCCTTCACATGGGTGGACACCACCAATCTATGCTTACAAACCGTGGAGCCCAGAGAGAGTTGATTTCACACCTCAGGCGTTCCTTTCCGATCCATTTGAACAAACACCTCTATGCAAGTTGGACACACGCAATACGTTAAAATTGGTCAGAAATGCCCTGAAGGGGTTTTCAGGCTCCGTTGGGAGATGCAGCAAGGGGGAGGGTTTTTTTTTTCCCCGAGTGTTTCTCTACAGTTTTGTTCAGCTATGTCAAGTGCCTTGTTTGTCAGGATAGTTCCTCGGCGGTCTTTTGCGCATCGATTCTAATGCAGTTTCTTGAGTTAGTTCGATATGTAGATCTGCCTCTGAAAAATCTCTCTCTCTCTCTCTCTCTCGAGCGCGCGGAAGTACCTTTGGCACGGGATGGGAGGTGGGAGTGCAGATGGGAGGTGAAGGTGTTGTACCTGCTTTCCTATTTTTAATTCATTAAGGCAATATGTAACGAACCTATTCTATTCTTCTTCTTTTCCCTCGTTAAACATATTTCGTTCGATGGTTTATTTGTTCACTTTCCTCTTTCTCAAACAGAAAAAAATGACAAAACAAAAAATGACACTCCTCCCCCTCCCCACCAGCACCAAATAAAAACTCAGATTGCAACTCAATGTTCGCCAGTGTGTGTGTGTGTCTGTGTGTGTGAACAGAGCAAAATCCCAGGCGAGTTCAAGTGGGTTTTAATTACGCAGACGCGCGGCAGCAAGCACTAAACCAGCATTATTTCCATAGTGAAGCAGGGAATAAATCCGGCGGAACCCTGAATAAAGTAAATGTACACGCTGCCCGCGAGAGACACAAAAGGATCCAGCGTCCCATCATTGTTTCCTCCTCTCTCTCTCTCTCTCTCTCTCTCTCTGATTTTTTTTTTCGTTCTTGTTATTACAGTATGAAATAGTGTGACCAAACGAAACAAAAAAAAAAGTTTTCAGAGCATAAGTCATCACCACTCAAGAGTGGTGTGGACTCTCTCTCTCTCTCTCTCTCTCTCTCTCTCTCTCTCTCTCTCTCTCTCTCTCTCTCTCTCTCTCTCTCATATTTCATTTTTTTGTTTCTTTTTGTCATTTCAGTATCAAACAGCACAACCAAAGGAACCCCCCTGCTCAGTAGTCAGTTCACAAGTCCATATATAAATAAACGTATACCTGGCATTTCACCACAGCCGTTTATTAGTAACGCTTTTTTTTTTTCGTTTGGTTTTGTAGAATCTTAGAGACTAAGATACAAGAGAACCTGCAGGAGGAGAGAGGAGAGAGGAAGAGATAGGTGGACTCTTCTGTCACCTTACCTTACCTGCTATGTTGAATCAATAATGTAGCAAAGGATAATGATAAGAGAGTCGAAGCAGTGCACGTACCAGGGGAAGTAGAAGCAAGGAAGAAATGAAGATAGAGAAAGAGAGAAGGGGGAGGGGGAGGGATAAGGGCGTCATGAATGAAAATAAGAAGAAGAAAGGACACAGCGTAAAATAATGTATATTCAGTGACCAAACTAATGAAGGCTGTCCTCTTCTCTTATAGTAGAATCCATTAGTCAAGCCATCTTCACTATCTCCAGTCATGACAAAGGCTATATTGTTGTTCTAGTGATATGGCTTAGTATGTACAGGCCTATCTCCCTGTAAATCGAAACGTGACAAATGCTGGTGTAGAAACCAAAGCTCCAGGTGCAGTGTGAGGTGGCTGCATCGAATTGGTTCTGTCTGTCCCCTGAACTTCCTTACAACAGCCTTCGAACGGGTTTAAATATTTTATGTAATAAATGCTGAAAGACCAAGGCCATGAGAACCAACAGGGGTCAGACAACAGGTGCAGACCGCACCAGTCTGCCTTGGAGAACTTGCCTGCACAAGTCAGCAAGTCCATCTTGTCTTGGAAGCATCGTCAGCAAGAAAAGAGGCACAGATGAAACGTAAATACCAGGATCACTTGGGCAAATTATGTTGTTGTCCTCAAACTCATCTGGAGGAATGCCAACATCTGCCTCTCCACCACTCTGAGGTTGTTCAGTGCCAGTGCAAAGCCTGTACAGCTATACGGTCCCGACATGGAGACTCACCAAAGGACTGGAACGCCAGCAACAGATCTTCATCAACACTTGCTTGCGATAGATGTTCCACACCAAATGGCCAGAAAAACATCACAAGAGAAGCACTTTGGTGCAAAACCAACCAGAGATAAACATGACCACCATTAAAAGCCAAAAATGGAAATGAATTGGACACACCCGGTACAGAGGTCCAAACAACATCGCATGACACGCACTGGACTGGAAACCCCTGGGAAAACGAAAAAGAGGACGGCCAGTAACAACACGGCGAAGTACCCTCGAAAATGAGCAGATGAACAGCCAGAATGACCTGGGCGAGTACAAATGGACAGCCCAAGATCGATCACACGTCGGAGAATCCGCAGTGAAGGCCCAATGCTCCAGAGGAAACGAAGAGTATAAGATAAAGAAAGTTATGTATCTGTTTATCTCTGCCTATCTGTCTATCTACCTATCTCTCTCTATCCTTCTATCACTCTACTTATTCATCTATCTGTCTATCTATCTATCTATCCAGCCAGCCGGCCATGCACTCAACCACCCACCTGTCTGTGTGTCTGTGTGCCTGTCTGTCTGTCTGACCACACAATTGATGATCTCTGATGCGTCGTGATGGAGAACTTCTACTCGGATTTTGTATTTAACAAAGAGATTAGGAAGTGAAAACTTTCGGTTGGAAAAGCTGTTTTCGGAGAAAATATTTGGACTGAACACAAGAGACAAACCACATGATGTATGTGCCTGAATTTGTGCGCGCGCGCGTATGTGTGTGTGTGTGTGTGTGTGTGTGTGTGTGTGTGTGTGTGTGTGTGTGTGTGTGTGTGTGTGTGTGTGTGTGTGTGTGTGTGCGTGCACACGCCCTTGAAAACCACTCCAGGCGAGCTCCTGCATATGCATGCGCTAATGCTTGAATGAGTGTTGGAAGAAAGGATATGGTGGAGGACAGAAGATTGGGGAAACTATGAAGGGGGGACGGGAGAGAGAGAGAGAGAGAGAGAGAGAGAGAGAGAGAGAGAGAGAGAGAGAGAGAGAGAGAGAGAGAGAGAGAGAGAGAGAGAGAGAATACAGACGGACAGACAGACAGACAGAGAGGGAGGAAGGGAAAAATGAGTGAAAGGGTGGGTGTAGTGAGAGAGAGAGAGAGAGAGAGAGACAGAGAGAGAGAGAGAGAGAGAGAGAGAGAGAGACAGACAGACAGACAGACAGACAGACAGACAGACAGACGGATGGAAGGAAGGATGGAAGGCTGGGGCGAAATGTAGGGCTGTGGAGTTAGAAGGTGGACAAATCCTCTATACACACTGTCAGCCTCAGGCCTCGCCCCTCAGTTATTGATCAGTATGAACCCTGACCTCCATAGTTCCCCCCGTGCCCGCTGGCTGTCACAAACCGCTTCCACCGTCAGCACCATACCTTTCTTCTCCAGGGTCTTCTCCTTTTAAAACATGTGATTCTCCGGCTATAAAAAATGATGATGATCACGATGATAATGATAAACACACTCGTTATTGGAAGGTCTGCGTGCAGGCTGGAAGTCCAAAGGACACATTTTTGCCCTCTCTCTCTCTCTCTCTCTCTCTCTCTCTCGCGAGCGCGCGAGCGAGCGAGCGCGCGCGCGCGAGCGCACTAGGTCTGTGCCTGTTGCTTTTTATCTAACCCTCTGAAAACACACACACACACACACACACACACACACACACACACACACACACAGAGAGAGAGAGAGAGAGAGAGAGAGAGAGAGAGAGAGAGAGAGATTGAAAGGGTTTCAGTTTCAGTTTTACTGTAGTCCAGTCCATCACATGATTTCAGATTAGTCAAATCCACCATATAGTTTCAGTTTAGTTATAGTACTCTAAGTCCACCACATAATTTTTAGTTTTAGTGCAGTCCAGTCCACTACGTAGTTGTGGAGTTAGTGTAGTCAGGTCCGCTGCATGGTTTCAGTTTTAATGTAGGTCAGTCCATTACTTAGTTTTAGTTTCAGTATAGTCCAGTCCACCGCACAGTTTCAGTTTTATTGTCCACACACACAGTTTCACATTTAGAGTAATCCAGTCTATTACATAGTTTCAGTTTCAGTATAGTCCAGATCACGACATAGTTTCAGTTTTAACGTACTTCAGTCCCCCTCACAGTTTCAGTTTTAATGTAGTCCAGTCCACCACACAGTTTTCAGTTTTAGTGTAGTCCACTACACAGTTTCAGTATAGTCCAGTCCACAATATTGTTTCTCTTTCAGTATAGTCCAGTAAACCACGCCGTTTTAGTTTGAGTGTAGTCCAGTCCACGACATACTTTCTCTTTTTGTGTAGTTCAGTCTACATTGTAGTTTAAGTTTTAGCGTATTCCAGTCCATCACGTAGTTTTAGTGTAGTTCCAGTAAATCACATAGTTTCAGTTTTAGTGTAGACCAGTCCACCACAAGTTGCCTGCATGTCCCATTCAGCTTTTGAGTTGTTCCGTCCGCACATAGTTTCACTGTCTTCTCTTGGGCAAAGAGTTATAGATGTCTCGAGGCCTTCCTCACATTCCAGTTTACTATTAATCACGTTTGTAATGACAGCTCCGAGTGCTATTACGGTATGCAAATGTTATAGCCCTCCCTGTCGAGGCGTGAATGAAGGCGAAAGGTCTGGAAAATTGTGACTTGTGGAGTGGTAATGTCGGACAGATTTGACTGAAATGATGATGTGTGGAGGACGCATGTCTGCAGTACAGATTTTTTTTTTTGTTATTGTTCAATGTGTGTGTGTGTTGTTCAATGTGTGTGTGTGTGTGTGTGTGTGTGTGTGTGTGTGTGTGTGTGTGTGTGTGTGTGTGTGTGTGTGTGTGTGTGTGTGTGTGTGTGTGTGTGTGTGTGTGTGTGCGTATGTGCGTGCGTGCGTGCGTGTGTGTGTGTGTGAAACCAAATAAACATTGGGGGAAACAAGTGCAGATTGACGAATCTTCCATCACTGTACAATGACTTCGTAAAGATAAAAAAAAAAAAAAGGGGGGGGGGGGGGGGGGGGGGGGGGGGGGGGGGGGGGGGGGGGGGGGGGGGGGAGGGTTATGATAGATAATACATGTGAAAAATAAGACGTTAGAATGTCAACTCCTTCGCTGTCAGCATATGGGGGACCATGAAAGCCCGTCTAGAAAGCCCTCCTGAACGCAAAACCATTTGTATCACCTGCCCAGAGTTCTTTAATCCACTGATACTGTCCACTGACGCTCATCAGTACTGTTGAACAAAGCTGATGATGTCGGTGGTCCTCCCTTGGCATCCAAAGAGATATACCACCTATACCATCTGTGGTATTCTCACCACCAAGGTTAAAAAAAAAAAGACTCAAATGGCACTCAAAGCAGCCAGCGAAGACGGGAAAGTGAAATAAGAGAAAATACTGAAAGGAAATAAGTTGCTTTAAAAGTAAAATCATTATGCAACAATAGTGATAAATGTATGGGGAAACTTTGAGCTATGCTTGAAGTTTCATTGTAGCATACCAGGGAGGTCAAAAGGTGTCCACAGTCAGAGTGGTCAGCTGGATTGTTTGATATAAGCCAAGCATCGACAGTCACGTCGGTGCCGACAGCAGCTAAGGATTTGTGCAGAAAAGCCTTTACATAGATCTTCTAACTGACACACTCTTCCAGTGATTGACCAAACAATATGCGGAACAAAAAAAAAAATCAAATTGAAATGCAGGCTAACAATTCTTCCGTCACTGCAACAATGACTGGGCAAAGAATTCAACAACAACAACAACAACAAAAATGGGGTGGGGGAAGGGGGCGGAGGCGTCAGAAGAGGAGGAAGGAGGGCGCTCTGACATAAAATGCAGGTGAAAGAAAGACGTTAGTATATAAATCTAAAACCCTCTACTACTACTACTACTACTACTACTACTACTACTACTACACACACACACACATACACACACGATGACATAGATCGTGTTCGGCCAGACGAACTGTATGATTAGTGTTGTTGACATGGGCATGTGTTTCTGTGACCGTACATTTCATACAAAACAGTAAACTTACGATTATTCCTAATAAATCAATTCAAAAAAAAAATCCAGGGAATTATTTTCACAAAACATTAGACCCCACGACCGAAACTTAATCACTGCCGATTCATAAAAAGTAATAACTTAAGAGGGACACACATACTTGCCAAGGTCTCGGGAGATATCTCATGAATTATTCAAATATTGGATTGTCCTGAGAGATGAGACGCTGCGTCGAGAAATACCAGAGATATAACTCAAACAATATATTCACACACACACACACACACACACACACACACACACACACACACACACACACACACACACACACACACACACGTACGCACACACACACACACACACACACACACACACACACACACACACACACACACACACACACACACACACACACGTACGCACGCAAGCACGCAAACAAACACACACACGAGAGACAGACAGACAGACAGAGAGATATATAGACAGACAGATGGAAGGAATAGGCCCTACAGAAAGAAAGAGACTGACACAGAGAGAGAGGGAGACAGAATGAGGGAGGGAGAGAGAGAGAGAGAGAGAGAGAGAGAGAGAGAGAGAGAGAGAGAGAGAGAGAGAGAGAGAGGGTGGATTGTTTGGAGTAGTCCAAGTCAAGCTAAGACGACCTTAACATCTCTTCACTGTCGCTTCCAGTCAACACAGTCTAATTCACATAATCTGCCGTCGCGTCGTAGATACAGTATAGCCTCTGGCACCACCCAAGTCGTGACCGAGTTGAAGGAAACACACACACACACACACACACACACACACACACACACACACACACGCGCGCGCGCGCGCGCGCGCGCGCGCGCGCGCGCGCGCGCGCGCGCAGATGTCTCTCGCCAGTAGGCATCGCACTCCCTGACAGGAAGCAAGCGCCGAGCGGCAAACCCAGCATATTCATCTAATGCATCGTCGACGCCGAGTCTTTGAAACACGAAGTTTCATATTCACTCAACAACGTGGGGAACAGCGGTGGGAGAGAGCGGCAGGACACATTACGGATGAACTCGGAAACCACGAACAGGAAAACGCTGAAAGGGTGTGATCATGCACATGGAACTGTGGAAGACCTCGAAAAACTTCAGCTTCATGCAATGAATGTCGCATAAATCATGAAAGGAAGGAATAGCTCTTCTATTTAACAGTTTTTACGGAGAACTGAATTGAATGGTGCATGTAACATACACGAATTAAAGCTGAAACAGTTACGGATATGACAGTGATAATACTAAACAGTATGCTGTTCAATACGGGAAAAAAATCCTGTACAATATCGTCTAAAGCAGTGTGGTTTCATCGTTACTTCTGGCAGTAAAAGACGTTCTATTGATATAAACTCTTTGCAAACGTTTCTTCTGGCAATAGAAGACGCCCTATTGATACAAAAGTTCACAATAACTCAAACCGCTGTTGCGACTGCTCGGACACTTTGTGAATAATAACAAACACATCTTGTTGTTGCTATTGCTATTGTCAAGAAGGTAGCCAACGAAGTGAAACTTCAAACAGAATGTAGCCAACATAGTGAAGTTTCAATGAGCCGACACAGAAAACGTACAGAAGAGGATGTCCGTGGAATCACACTTTAAAGAGGAGATTACAATTGCAGTGAAACTTCAAACAGGAGGTAGGCTAACACGGTGAAAAGTTCAATAGAAGATCACCAACACAGTGAATATTCAAGAGAAGGTAGGACAGCACTGTGAAAAGTTAGAGGAGGTAGCACAATTCAGTGAAAAATTTTTAAAAAGAGCTAGGAAACCTTGTGGAAGGTTAGAGCAAAGGTAGGACAATCCAGTGAAAAGTTAAAAAGGAAGCCAACACAGTGCTAGTGAAACGTAAGAGGAGGAAAGACAACACTGTCAAAAGTTAGGGAGGTGGTAGCAAACACGCGGTAGGCGACAGTGAAAAGCTTAATTAAAGGCGAGGTATCAAAGACAGTGAAACGTAAAAGAGGATGTAGGCCAATTCATAGAAAAGTAAAAGAGGCCGACAGAGTGAAACGTTACAGTGAAGACAGGCCCAAACAGTGACAAGTTGCAGAGGACGCAGGCCACCCCAAGAAATGTTCAAGAGGACGAGAACCAGCTCAAAGGAAAGTGAACTAGGAAGTAGGTCGGCGCAACGACATTGCTCCTGATGCACCTCATCCTATGGTGAAAATCTTGGCACAACATGACTGTCAAACTTCAGACCAGGTCTCGTCACAGCAAGCACATATCAGCGCTCACCATTGGATGAGACACAGAAACAGGAGTCAATAAAAGTGAAATGTAGAAACGTCGCAACTTTGTTGCGCTATTAGTTATTGTCAACCACTAGCCCCTTCCGCCCACCCTCCATCTTCCCATTAACACCCCCCCCCCCCCCCCCCCCCCCCCCCTCCACCAACTAAAACAAACTTTGCCGAATATTTCTTTTTCATTTCTTTCTTTCTTTCTTTTTTCCCTCTTCCGCGGCCCGATTGAGTCTACCATCAGAAAGTACGGAGTAAAGCTACACTCTTCCATTGAGAACTGAAGACACACAAACTCTGAGAAGAAATGTGAGAAGTCCCACTCTCCCACCCCTATCCCCTCCCCCCCCCCCCCCCCCCCCCCCCCCCCCCCCCCCCCCCCCCCCACCCCAAATCCCTTTATGTTTGTGTGTGGCGTATGTGTGTGTGTGTGTGTGTGTGTGTGTCCCACCCCATCCCTTTATGTTTGTGTGTGTGTGTGTGTGTGTGTGTGTGTGTGTGTGTGTGTGTGTGTGTGTGTGTGTGTGTGTGTGTGTGTGTGTGTGTGTGTGTGTGTGTGTGTGAGCATGTGTCAATAATGCGCGTGTGATTGTTTACTCTCGCGCGCACTACAACTGTGAACACTCTCTCGCCACTACAACTGGAACACTATCGATCGAGCGATACTGCTACAAGCCAGAAATGAAATTTCAGACAACGACGTCGAAAACTGCGAACTTCAGGGGAATTTCTGACCCAATCTCCCCCACTGGCAGCGGGATATTAGCTTACCAATCGATTGATCTTTCGTTGGCTTTCCGCGGCCTTGTGAGCTACGTACTCAATAGAAATAACAGCATGGGCTAGCGAACTGACCTTTCCCAGGAGTAAAACTGATTCACCGGAGGCGAATACTTTCACAGAGATTGATACAGGAAGAGGCGGATGACGTATATAGAACACTAAAAGCTTGCTAAACGAAAGCAAAACGCAGATGACACGAATACCGACACTGTGATAGCGATTCACGCACATCACTGATAAAGCACAACCATCACCAGTTATCCCACACCCTCTGCGCGTGGACAGGGTCATTCGGCCAGGATTTTGTTTTTCCGTTGTTTTGTTTTGTTTTTTCAAAACAACATGATTACGGTGATTTCAACACACCAGCTGAGTTTAAGTCTGCTTCCTGTTTAATATCTAGGTGTCCAGCGCAACGACACTTTATCTTTTTGTTTTGTTTCTACTTAATTAGATACATATTACCTACTGCAATCTTTACCTAATAAATAACTGATCTGCACCATGGTCACGTTAGCTAAATCCTGCTGGGCATCATTTCTCTCCTACTTCATCGCACATTTTCTGTCTTCCTCCATGGGTTATCCCACCCCACCCCACCTCTCTCTCTCTCTCTCTCTCTCTCTCTCTCTCTCTCTCTCTCTCTCTCTCTCTCGCCCATGCACGATTCTGTTCTTCTCCAGATTCGCAAACACTTATATATGCATATATTCTATTTATATATCCAGATTATATATATATATATATATATCTATATATATATAATGGGCCTGTTCTTACCAGGAAATGTTTGCCAAAAAAGTGCTCAGTTATTCTTGTCACACATTTTACAGCCGCAACAAATCTGTTGGCAGGTATCAGTATAATCCCTAATGCGATAGCAGCATCACTATCATGCGAAACACGATAGCAGATATCGCTATCATCTTTAACACGATAGCGGGTATCACTATCATCCTTAACAGGATAGCAGACATCACTATCATCTTTAACACAATAGCAGGTATCACTATCATCCTTAACATGATAGCTGGTATAACAATCACCCTTAACACGATAGCAGACATCACTCTCATCCTAACACTATAGCAGGTATTACTATCATCTTTAACATGATAGCGGGTATCACTATCATCTTTAACATATAGCAGGCATCAGCAATATGCCCAATATGTTGGTAAGCATCTCTATCATCCTCCATATCATGACGGGCATCACTATCATCCTCCACATCATGACAGGCATCACTTTCATCCTCCACATCGCGACAGGAATCACTATCAACCTACATACTATGACACACATCACTATCGTCCTCCACATCATGACAGGCATCACTATCACCCTCCACATCACGACAGGCATCACTATCATCCTCCACATCATGACAGGCATCACTTTCATCCTCCACATCGCGACAGGAATCACTATATCAACCTACATACTATGACACACATCACTATCGTCCTCCACATCATGACAGGCATCACTATCACCCTCCACATCACGACAGGCATCACTATCACCCTCCACATCACGACAGGTATCACTATCATCCTCCACATCATGACAGGCATCAGCATCATCCTCCACATCATGACAGGCATCACTATCATCCTCCACATCACGACAGGCATCACTATCACCCTCCACATCACGACAGGCATCACTATCATCCTCCACATCACGACAGGCATCACTATCACCCTCCACATCACGACAGGCATCACTATCACCCTCCACATCACGACAGGCATCACTATCACCCTCCACATCACGACAGGCATCACTATCATCCTCCACATCATGACAGGCATCAGCATCATCCTCCACATCACGACAGGCATCACTATCACCCTCACATCACGACAGGCATCACTATCACCCTCCACATCACGACAGGCATCACTATCATCCTCCACATCACGACAGGCATCAGCATCATCCGCCACATCACGACAGGCATCAGCATCATCCGCCACATCATGACAGGCATCACTATCACCCTCCACATCACGACAGGCATCACTATCATCCTCCACATCACGACAGGCATCAGCATCATCCGCCACATCATGACAGGCATCACTATCATCCTCCACATCATGACAGGCATCAATATCATCCTCCACATCATGACAGGCATCAGCATCATCCGCCACATCATGACAGGTATCACTGTCATCCTCGACATCATGACAGGCATCAGCATCATCCTCCACATCAGGACAGGCATCAACATCATCCTCCACATCATGACAGGCATCAACATCATCCTCCACATCATGACGGGCATAAACATCATGCTCCACATCATGACAGGTATCAACATCATCCGCCACATCATGACAGGCATCAATATCATCCTTCACATCATGACGGGCATAAACATCATGCTCCACATCAGGACAGGCATCAGTGTCACCCTCCACATCATGACAGGCATCA
>JADBJO010001347.1:172500-177500 GCA_016801955.1 Conus betulinus | reverse complement strand
TTCGTGCCCTGCTCACATGGTGACTTCAGTTTTTGATTTCTTCTGCAAATCCGAGCTCGTGGTGTGTTTGTGACAAAGTCGCTGTTACGGTAAGTTCACGGAGACTTTCGACGTGGTGGCGCTCTTCGGAGGGGTTACGCTGACTCTGGCTGGCTCCGCGACCCTGATTAGGAAATTGTTGTCCGGTATATGCGCTAGCTGATAATGTCCTGCGTGCGTCCGATCAGAACAGGCAACACCGAACACCCTGGACCGCAGTGCAGTGTCTCCTCTAGTAGGTTGCCTGATGACGACCTAATATTAATTCTTCCCTGTGGACTGCCGGCGTAAGGGCTCAAGCACGACGATTCAGTGTGGCTACATACTGGCTGGCCTTAATTTAATAAAATGCGTGGAGTAACCACTGAGGGAGCACGCAATATCAGACAGTAACACACAAAGACACACACGCGCTCGCACGAACACGCACGCACGCACACACACACACACACACACACACACACACACACACACACACACACACACAAATGCGCGCGCGAGCACACACACACACACACACACACACACACACACACACACACACACAGAGAGAGAGAGAGAGAGAGAGAGAGAGAGAGAGAGAGAGAGAGAGAGAGAGAGAGAGAGAGAGAGATATGCAAGCTGCGTAACAGAGTGAAAAAGAGTGAAAGACGAATCAACGCAAGATTCAACGAAAGATGTTATGTCAATACCCGACGTGTACAAGGCATAAGGAAAAAAAAAAGAAAGAAAGAATTAACAAAGAAAGAAAGACAACGTGGGATGACGAATGGATTGTTTGTGCAATATAACGATGTTATTTTAATACGCACGTGTACAAGGCATAAGAAAAAAAAAGAAAGAAAGAAAGACAGAGAAAGAAAGACAACGTGGGCTGACGGATGGATTGCTTGTGCAAACCAACTTGACGTGGGATGACGGATGGATTGTTTGAGCAAAACCAACTGGACATTAATGTAAGTGGAAGAGAAACCATTTATTAACCGCAATCCGAACGAATATCTATCAACCTATCATTGCAACCTCCCCTCCTCATTCCTCCCTTTCCGCTCTCTACTTCAACCCCCCACCCACCCCCCAAAGGTTTTCAGGAAACCCCTTGCACAGCGCGTAATTGCTTTTCTTTCGCGCTAAGAAAGAGAAAGGCAGAGGGGAGAGAAAGAATGAAGCCTCTATGTGGCTGCAGCCCGTACACAAACAGATGCAGACACAAAATCCACAGTTGCAGACATATTCCGCCTCCCGTGATGATAAGAATGTCTGGTTGCCTTGGAACCCGAATCGATAACGAGCCGTTGCATAAACGTGATATATATATATATATATATATATATATAGAGAGAGAGAGAGAGAGAGAGAGAGAGAGAGATATAATGCTAAAAAAAAAAAAAAATGGGGGGGGGGGGGGGGGGGGTAGTAGTATTACTCTGAAGCGTAAGTAGACACGCATGAGAATTGTAAAATATCCTTTGTGCATATCTTTAGAGGGACAAATTCTTAAACATGAAAGCGTGTAGAAAGCAGACTTCTGTTGCTTTTAGATCACCATCTCTAAGTTAATGCAAACATACGTATTTTGCATGCCTGTCCCACTTTCACGGTGATACGGTTTTGGAATGGACATGCATCACAGTCTATTTTTACCTTCTGATGAAGCTCGTGCTTGGGAGTTTTAATCACAGCGCAAAGGAAGAACGGGAAAAGCGCTAAATCACGGGATATCAAGCTATGAATGTGGAGTGAAGTGGGTGAAGTGGATAAGGACGCTTGGAGACGGTCAGGGAGGAAGAGGACGGAGACTGAAGGGTAAGGGTAGTAGGTGTTAGGGGGCGGTGGAGATGGGTGTGGGGAATGGGAGGCGTGGTCATTGGGATATGATGGGTGTGTGGAGGCTGGGGGGGGGGGGGGGGGAGAAAGTACGGGGTGGAGGCTGTAGGTGAGTGAGTGAGAATATCTATGACTTGTTTTACATGAATTGATGACTTGATACCTGGCTCCATTAAAGTCATTTAAGTCCCCATAAGGAGACTTTGGAAGGTCGAAATATTGTGAATATTCTATGAGTCTGTTTTATGTGCATTTATACACACACACACGCATGCGCACACACACACACACACACACACACACACACACACACACGCACGCATGCGCGCGCGCGCGCGTACACACATATACACACGCGCGCGTACACACATACACACATATACACACACGTGTGTGTGTGTGTGTGTGTGTGTGTGTGTGTGTGTGTGTGTGTGTGTGTGTGTGTGTGTGTGTGTGTGTGTGTGTGTGTGTGTAAACAAAGACTCTGCTCATTTTTGTCTCAGGCACACATCACTTCCCACTCCTCCATTTTTCTCCCCCCTCACTCATACACATTCACATTACTGTGAATTTTCCACAGGAGACTTGGAAATGTGTGGCGATTTCCAATCGTCGATTTGGAATGCTGATCTTGCGGCCTTCTCTGTCGTAAATGTCTCATAAATGCCATGGTTAAATGAAAAACAGAAATACTGGATACCACAAGCTAAGCCCTAAGAACGTAGTGGACGGCTGCGTCCAACAGAAGCGATGGTCAGTCAGGACTCCTGATGTCTGCCACTGATCGTCCTTTACAGATGATATGTCCGACCTCTCCAGTCTTGTCAGCCTTTGTGGATAATAACACGTGCTGTGGGTCCACTGGTTTGACAGGATCTTGTAAACATAGGTTCATCCAGCCTAGTCAGCCTTTGCGGCTAATAAAACACAGCCGTGTGGCGGTCGGTTTCACAGTAGAATTCTTTACACGTAGGTTTTAAGTCCTCGAGGGCTGTTCCTTCGCATCACGTGTCCATACACTGTGCCCCAATTGTTTTTCACCTTTTAATTCAGACACATTGCAAGCTGTTTTTTCTCTTCAGAAGGTGTCTATGAGGTTTTCATCTTGTCATTCCAGACACATTTTAGACTGTTAATCTGTTCACAAATTCCCCCTTTTTTCCTTCCGTGGGTGTCTTTGATGTTCTCACCTTTAAATTTCAGACACAGTTTGGTCTAATATCTTGATGACAGTTCTGTCTTTCCTCTCAACAGGTACTTTGGTCATCCTTCTTGGAGGCCTATTTCTCATGAATGGAGAGACTTCTCCCAGTGATGGGCAATTGCTTTTAGCTTATAAACCACTGACATTTCTAACTGATGTAACGTGCCGTAATCACTCAACAGCCGAAATCATTCTCCGGCGGGAGAGAAAGGGCACGTGGCAAAACTCGTTCCAGGAAGCGAATCCAGATCGACCTCTCCCTTTGTTCCAAAATCACAGCATTCCTTCAAAATGTATCCAAATTGATTAAGCGTACCAAAATTTTGGGGGGGGGGGGGGGGGGGGGGGGGGGGGGGGGGGGGGGGGGGGGGGGTGGTGTGGTGGTGGTGGAGTGATTCTGTACATGAGCAAGAAGTCTTCCAAACCCTATTTCAAAACTGCTTCCGGTGAATGATTTGGGGCTGGTTCAGAAGCACTCCATGGAATAAATGCAAGCCAACGTGCCAAAACTTACCTGACCTACGTGATAGAGAGTCGGAAATTGACACGTACCTATATCACTCCATAGCGTGTTTACCAGACCATGTCTCAAATCACTCACTGGGTAGAGGTTTTAAAACAGGGGGGAGGGGGGCAGTTCTGGCTCCTGTCCAGAACCCCCCACCCCCTCCTCAAACTCAATAGCAATGTGATTTGATTGTCTTTTCAGACACTGAGAATTTCAAAGAAGGGGCTGATTTTGAGCTCAAGGTGGTGGTCAGTCTGCATTTACTCCACCGGGAGATGGACTGGGCAGATGCCTGTGGTGTGTGGGGCTGGTTTGAGTTTGGGCACATTTCCGTTCATATTTGCCGGGGAGTAATTACAGATGTGGGGTGATTACGGAACGTTACACTGGCTTCGCTCAGTCCATAACCTCCCTCACTGCAACCCACCCCAATTCAACCTTTACCATTCTGCCTGCTCTCTGTATCTACAACACCGCCAAAACGATTATATTGATGATCAGAGAGAGAGAGTGAAGAAAGGAAATGGGAAGGGGAGGGGGGAGGTAACCCACGACTCGAGAGGGTCAAGATGAGACAAAACAAGACACAAATGTTTTGGTTATGAAGGCAATGGCACGGGGATACATGAAATAACTACTATTGCACCCACCCACTACTAATAATCATCATACATGAGATAAAGCTATAGATAAACAACATTTTTATCAGAGTTTCTCTCTCCCCTCTTCTCTCTCTCCTCTCTCTCTCTACTGATCTCTCTCTCACTGCATGGTTCCCTCACTGCCGCAAACTTGAAACTCTGCTCTCGCACTCTGCTCTGTAGCTACACATGCCCAATACTAATTACCCTTCGAGCCTAGGAGGAGGCATCTAATCAAACACCTACATATTCAGAACAAAAAGCCTATTATCATACACATGACGATATAAATTGCACGGTCTCTATCATGTCGTAAACTACATTTTTACGTCATAAACTCTCTCTCATCTCTCCGAATAGCCCATCTCTCTCAACTCTTTTTATCTCTCTCTCTCTCTCTCTCTCTCTCTCTCATGGCTCTCTCTCCACTGCCTGCCTGCCTGCTGCCTGCCTCTCTCTCCCTCTCCTCCCCTCTCTCTCCTCTCTCTCTCTCTCTCTCTCTCTCTCTCTCTCTTTAAGTCTAAAAAACTACCCTTTATCATCTATCATTTCCAAACGCAATCAACCCAGTTATTGTTCATCGGCCTCACCGCCACCCGAAATATAAACACACAGTTTTGTACGGAGGTGACTAAGCTTGCAAAGGCCTTCAAAAGTGCACTAATGCACTTGTATGCAAACACCCAAAAATAAAATCACCAAGAGATGATATTTTACGGGTCCTTCAGATCAAACATTTTCCAACTACTCTCTCTCTCTCTCTCTCTCTCTCTCTCCCTCT
>JADBJO010001347.1:162500-167500 GCA_016801955.1 Conus betulinus | reverse complement strand
TTCCTTATGCCATATCTTGTTCTTTCCCCACTTCTGCCAACCCCTGTCTGGCTATGTTTATTCCCTGATATTTCTGAAAAGCCCCCTCTTGACAGCTGTGTTCTCGTGTTCCTTCGTATAAACACTTTTTAGCCCCTCAATTTCATGCTGACATTTTGATTCGTTTTGCTTTCCGGTAAACGTTGTCATATGGCCACTGTCTACCACATTTATTCCCTGTGTCATTGCAACAACGCCTCGCTTATTGTTTCTGTTACTGTGGTGTGTGTGTGTGTGTGTGTGTGTGTGTGTGTGTGTGTGTGTGTGTGTGTGTGCGTGTGTGTGTGTGTGTGTGTGTGTGTGTGTGTGTGTGTGTGTGCGTGCGTGCATGCGTGCGTGCGTGCGTGCAAGCGTGCGTGCGTCCGTGCGTGTGTGCGAGAGTGCGTGTGTGCGTGCGTGTGTGTGGTTTGCTTTGTTTGTTTAGCTGTCTGTCCCCCACCCCCACACCCACTGCAGAATCACGTTTAGCGAGTTTTCTTCCTATGCTCTGATTCCGTGACCCCCCATCCACCTTTAGCTCCCTCCTTATCTCCCTTATTTCTGTCCACCACATTTTCCCGGGGAAAATACTTCGAACCGCATATAGTTCAGCAACCGGTGCCTTCCTCTTTCCTTCCGACCACTCCTCCCCATTCCCTTCCCTACTAACATCTCGCTCCTGACCCCAAACCATGATATCAGCAAAGAAACCGTTCACTTCGGACGGTACAATGTTGCTGTCAGCAGACTTCAAGTCATTAACTGCTTTACTATAGAGTAAAGCATCTTGTCTAACGGAGCAAACAATATTGTCGAATTCCATTACATGGCATTTTAACGTCAAAAGACGATTGTCGGTGGACATGGCCAACGTTGGGGATACATATATATCATGAATCGTCTTGTACAGCCAGGCCCTGTAATGTCAGACTAAAACCGACTTCCACGGCATCATCACCATCATTCTTAACGTCAACAATTCGAGGCAACTCTTAAGCCTTTAATGCCTTAATCTTGTGATGGCTTTAGTTTCTATTTCCCCCCACTTCACATCAAGTCTGTGGTAGGTGAGTTCGCGTGGAAGTCTTTGGAGTAGGCAGACGACTATTATTAGAGGAACCGTATCAACCAATCTCTACATCAGAGGGGGATGCTTAGACACCTGACTCCCTAGCGAAGCGATGATCATCGTTAGCACTGGACTCCGTAGCTAATGTCTTGGGTGGGCTCGGCAAGCCTCGCTAATGGTTTGCAAATGGTCGGTCAGAGCAATTAGCCAGCCGTCGGGGTGCAGTAGTTAGCTTTGCAGGCTACCCAGTTTGTGGGTTGGGAGACGGTGCGTTCGAGTCCCATCACATGCATTTATTTATTGGATTTTTTTTAGGGCCCATTCCACTTCTGCTCAGAGCTGAGTGTATTCGGGGTTCAAATGGGAACACTACAACCAAAGAGTAGAATTTCATCCACAACGTGGAAGCATCTCTGAGAGTTTGCTAAAAATTTTCCTAAAGAAAACGGCAAGTGTCTGTATATGTCGGGCCTTGTTCACATCGAGACATTATGAAAAGTAGCATAGGGCACATGCCATACCATCTCAGACCAGTGATTCAAGACCTGTGCACGAAACATTTCCCTTCTAAATATATTGACAGACCATCACAAATCACATGGGTGCTACTCATGTCAGCAAAGAATGAAACTATTATCGTAAACTTTGCTCTCATTCTTATAAAACGTTCAAATGACGAAATTCATAATTGCAGTGTAACCGGGAGACACAAATGTTATTACTTCCTATGCACTGTATGTTTATGTTGTTGCATGCGTATCCATTCAATTATAGTTTTAACCTTTCTAATTAGATCATCAAATTGTATTGTATTGTATCGTACTGCATCGTACCAACCCCCCCCCCCCCCCCCCCCCCACCTCCCTCTCTTTCCCTCTGTATGTACGTATGTATAGTCTGTCGGTCTGTCTTACCGTCTCTAATGAGTAATATCCAGGACTAAGTAAAATGTGTGAGTGCAACATTACATCAAAGTAAATAAGGGTCACGCATGCCACCCCTACCCCCCCATAACCCCTCCATTTTTCCCCCTTTATTTTCTTTTTTCGCCCAACGCCTGCATAATCAATTCTAATTCCGGAAAGCATCGACCATACTGCAACCTTTCTCCATCAAGGTCGATTCGGACATGCATCTTGCATGGAGTCGATCAGTCTTCATAAAGCGCACGCATCTTGGCGCCAGAATAAATTTGTCTTGAAGGAAGTGCTTATTATGCGTAGACAGACAGACAGGCAGACAGACATACAGACAGGCTGGCAGACAGAGACAGACCGACAGAGGCAGACAGACAGAGAGACACAGAGACAGAGAGGGATAGAGAGGTTTAATTATCACAGCTCCTTGACCACTCAGAGCCCCCCTAAGGGAGTCAAACTCGACCAAAGAAAAAAAAATCATGCAACAAAACAAGTCAGGCCACCGAAAGAGGGAAAAAAAACCCCATATTCCTGAAATAGAAGCTAACACGGAAATGCGGTTATGACCTGGTAGCTGAAGTATCGACATATTCAGGATTATATCATTAGGCCGAATTGAGATCGCCCAGCATTCCCCATGGTTTACACTCCCAAACTGAAAGAAAAGTAAGGGGGAAAAAATTCAGTCACATACGCCCGCGCGCGCTCGCGTGCGCACACGCACACACTCACACACACACACACACACACACACACACACACACACACACACACACATACGCGCGCGCGCGCGCGCACGAAATACTAAATGAAAAACCATATGGGCAAACAGACACGGCAAAACGGACACCTAGTGTCTGGACACTTTGTACAATTTTCACTATCTAACTGCAAGATAATACTAAAAAAAAACATGGCATGTTACATATCCCTAAAGAGAGAGAGAGAGAGAGAGAGAGAGAGAGAGAGAGAGAGAGAGAGAGAGAGAGAGAGAGAGAGAGAGAGTCATAAGAGTTTCCCAGCACAAAGGACACAGGAAAAACGATTCAGAAAGGCAGAAAACTGCAGACGACGGGGGTGGGGGGGGGGGAATCAGTCAAAGAGAGTCACAGAAAAGAGGAAGTTACTTGCACAGAACTTACAGAAGTCAGTGGAGCTATTTGTTCTCTGTGTGTGTGTGTGTGTGTGGTGTGTGTGTGTGTGTGTGTGTGAGAGTGTGAGAGAGAGAGAGAGAGAGAGAGAGAGAGAGAGAGAGAGAGAGACAGAGAGACAGACAGACAGACAGACAGACAGAATTTCATACAGATAGTTGATCCGGTTCTTTGGACAGCTGCGCTTTTTCCTCAAAGATGGAAATAACGGATCATCTTGTCCCTGCTCATGATGGCTTCCTTTGTCTTCCTCTATCGAGTTTCATGATTGTAAACAATACGTCACCGGTTTCCCCAAATTAGAAAAAAAAAACACACACACACACACACACGCGCGCGCGCGCGCGCGCGCGCACACACAACACACACACACACACACACACACGAATACAGCACACATACACATGCGCGCGCGCGCGTGCGCGCACAATAGGCCGAAGAGATCCTCACGGACGTGAAGGCCTCGAAATGGATATTCTTGTTCTACCTAGGGGATTTCCCCCCTGCATTTAGCTGGACCGATTCTGATGAACAGTGCTGGAGAGGTGTGTTTTTTCTTTTTTTTTTTTTTTTTTTTTTTTTTTTTTTTTTTTTTTTTCTATAGCGGGGGGATATTCACACCCCGTATGTTTATTTCGGAGTTTTTCTTCCAACCCTTTTGCCCAGAAGGAAAAGAGTTTTTTATATTACTTAAAGAGATCAGCTTGGTAAAAACCTATCGCCTACTGAAGCAGTGACGGCTAGTGGTGTCATATGAATGGACTTAGTTGTGTGTATGTTACGTTGAACTCAGTGACTTGGCTTGCTCCAAAAGCTAAAAGTGACGGGTGGAGAGGGGTGGTGGTGACATAAATACCCCTGAAAAAGGGCTATTTGTATTTGCAGTTTCACAAACTGATGTGGGAAAACCTTCAGATCACGCCAATTGAAATCAGACAGTGAGGTCATAACATGAATTTGGCGGAAATGAAAAAAAAAAAAAAACAGTTATACACACAAAACTCCACTCCTTTTGTTGGGTACATGGGATTAATCCTTGCCTGGCTATACAGGGAGTGTCCGCAGGAGTATCAGCAGCCTGCATACACAGGAAAAAGAAAAAAAAAAAAAAAAGAAAGAAAGAAAAATTACATGAATTTCTGTCATAGAAGTGTACAGCTTGCGCTTGCCTATGAAATACTTCCTCCTCCCCTCAACCCCCCCCCCCCCGAAACCTTGTACTGTTGCAGAGAACTTTCTTCGCGTGATTTCTTCCTTTATTGTGTGTTCATTGTTTGGTACTGTCTGCACGTGACTTTTACACAGTTGTAGTTGATCTGCACCACTGGAGAGCGCAAGGTATCAGTGGATGCGGAATCTGGGCGGATGTGGACGATACAGCATCATTATTTTCTCATGACATCAGCGTGCTGGGCATGATGTTGGGCACGCCAGTCAAAGACGTCTACTCTATCCCTGGTCTCAGTCATGACATCAGCGTGTCACGCATGGTGTAAGGCACACCTGTCAACGACCTCCACTGATGCCTGGTCACAGTCCTGACATCAGCACGCCGAGCATGGGGTAAGGCACACCTGGACAATCAAGCACCTGTTCATAGTCACGCACAAACCAGGCAGAGGCAGGACTCTTTTGGGTCTGCCTCTAGATCTGGGTCGTCTACCTCCACCTGTGCCCTGCAGGCACATGTGCCTGAACCATGAACGAATTTATGTAGGACCACTAACAACTGAACAATGCCTTTATTTAAACTGTGTAGGTTACATAAAATGGCTAAAAATAACATTCCAATCACTTATCAGAAACAGAGATATTTTCCCTATTCGTGCAACAGGAAAGGTT
>JADBJO010001347.1:147500-152500 GCA_016801955.1 Conus betulinus | reverse complement strand
AGCTTCGAAAATGCTTCGCAGTAATCTGTTTATTTTGGGTTGTTGCGCTCCCCCCCCCCCCCCCCCCCCCCCCCCCCCCCCAGTTTCTTTCTTTTTCGTTTTTTTTCACACATGCGTTGCTTTCATTTCTGTTTGATTCTTAAATTATTCAGTTTTGAGTATAAACATTTCTTTCTTTCTGTCTTTCTATCTTCGTTCATACCTTCTCTTCGTTCCTTCTTTTTTTTTTTTTTTTCGTTCCTTAGTCTTTGTTTGGTTTTCCTTCCTTCCTTTTTTTCTTCATTCCTTTTTTTCTTTTCCTTCTCTCCTTTCCTTTCTCTCCTTTCTTTCTGCCTTTTTTTTTTCTTTCTCAGATATGTCTTCTTTCTTCCTTCCTTCTTTTTTTTTTTTTTTTTTTTTTTTTTTCTTTTCTTTCTTTGTTCTCTGTCAGGCATGTTCTCATAACTTGAAAAAAAGAAGAAGAAAAAAAGGCTGGGTGAGTTTTTCTGTTTCTTTTAAATTTATATGAGAATTTACAATTTAATCACAAATTCTCTGTCTTTTTTGTTTTGTTTTTGTTTTTACCTTCGTTATATTTACATGTCTGTTTATTTGTTAATGTAAACGGTTCCCGTTATTTCCCTTTCTTCTTCCGAACTTAAGAGCTTACACTTCGTCTCCTACCAACATAGCACAATGTCGGTCTACATCGTGTGCAGTTTGGCTTCAGGGAGATTTGTTTGTTTTGTTTTGTATTGTTTTGTTTTGTGCACCTTTTAGAACGGTGTGATAGATCTGATATAGCGCCGAAAGGCTGTGTGGGCTATAAACAAAGTGAATTGAATCGAACTGTGCCTGAAAGAGTCATCGCCGGCTGACCGCTTTTCCACAAAACTGAAAATCAAGAGTGATCTCTCTCTCTCTGTCTCTCTCTCTCTCTCTCGTACGACTGATAGGTCCGCTCTCTCTTCTCTGTCATCACCCCGTCCCCTCCTCCTCTCTCTTTCCAAAACAGAATGTGACTGGGGCATACTTTTTGTCATTCATTACCCTGTCTCTTCAAATCAAAGAGGTGGGTAGGCTTCTGTCACATATATGTCTGCACCTGATGACGACTTGCTGAGCCTTGAAGATCAGTTCAGTGCAGAAATGTTTCAACTTCCCCTTCACTTGGGATACATATTCTACAGATATTTCTGCCAGTGATGATGACTCGCTGAATCTTGTAGACTCAATTCAGTGCAGAACATGTTTCACGTCCGTCTTCTTTGTCAGCTTTGGGATTAAGAACTGAACTTTTGTGGCAATTATTGTCCTTTTTTCGATTCTATTTATTAATCTTGTTTGTTTATATTTCTTTCAGCTATGGGTGGATGGTCGGTACATCACGCCTCTCTCTCTCTCTCTCTCTTCTCTCTCCTCTCTCTCTCTCTCTCTCCTCTCTCCCTCTCTCTCTCTCTCTCTCGTATGTGTACATACGCATGCTTTTTTCAAGCATTTGCGTACAAATGCGTGTGTGGGGAATCATGTACTCCATGATCGTGTGTGCCTATATTTCCTTCTCTCCTTTTTCACTTTCATTTTTGTCGCTGTATGTTCTTGTCTTTAAATCTCATTGCATTATTTAACTTAGCAAGGACAGATTGGAAGAATAGCTCTGCCTAAAATCTCAATTCTTGATCGAATAAAAAATTTCTGGGTTCTGAGTTCTGAGCTCTCTCTCTCTCTCTATCTCTCTCTCTCTCTCTCTCTCTCTCTCTCTCTCTGTATGTGGTGTGTGTGTGTGTGTGTGTGTGTGATGTGTGTGTGTGTGCGCGCGCACGCGCATGTGTGTGTGTGGACGTACTTCCTCAGTGTTCAGACGCTACGCATGAACAAAAACCCCAGTCTTCCTGTTTGAGCTATACAAGGATACAAGTGATGGTGGATCTGCCACCATGTTATACCACCCTGAAAATGATTTCTATGTGTTTGTGTTGCCCACCCCCTTCCCCCTCCCCTGCACCCACCCCCTCCCCCCAAGCTTTTCCTCATAAACACAGTGGACCCCTTAAGGCTGATATAGAGGCAGTGGAAAAAACAACCGGGATGGGGGTAGGAAGGGGTAGGGTTGGGAGATGAAGTGGGTGGGAGAGTGGGGGTGGCGGTGGGGGTGGGGGTGGGGTACCAATACAGACAACCCTTCGAGGTATGACGCATAGGAGTGGATGCCGGCTGAGGTGGGTACACAGACAGCCCTTTTAAAGGTGATACGACATGACTGGATGAACTATTTAGGGGAACACAAACACAGACTTTCCCTTTAGAACCGATACAGCATAAAGAAACGTAAACACACAGTGCCTTTTTTTTTTTTTTTTTTTTTTTTTTTTTTTAGTGTGATGTATTTTTAGTGGAGAAACAATTGGGAGGGAGATAATAACACAGGGTCCTGGTAGATTTGATGTAAGTGGATTCTCCATAAATCTCAATTGACCAGGAATATCAAATCCCACATATGGTTGGCAATCACATGAGAAATAAGACACATATCGATGTGTTTTTTTAATGCTCTGAAAAAAAAAATATATCGACGTAAGTCTTTAACTGGACGAATCAGTAACGTCCCCTGATTTGAACAAAAATATCACGTTTGCCGGTTTATATATGGAAAGCAGCGTTTATTGTTTAACTATTGATTAGTGATTGTCAATGTAAGTCGAGACCGTTTGTTACCGCCGGCGCGAACACCTTAACAGCATTACCATTTATTCTGTCAGTTCCACGAGCTGCAGTATGCTATCACTAATACAGGATGGCTTAATATTCTTCACTTGGCAGCGCAGCTGTTTTCTTGTAGATAAGTTTGCATGCATCTTTTTATAGTACCTGATTTGCAAGACAGTCGACATGGAAGTCCAGTTCACTTGCAGACATGCTCATATATCTTTTGTGAAGTTTGATACGGAGTTGTCTTTCTTTCCTTCAGTTTGCCACTGTGTGATTTTTCCGTACAGATATTCTGTACTCATTTTGATTCATAAGGTCAGGAAAATATCTGTTTTATCTTCTCCTCGTATCTTTGATATCAATTTATCTCTTTGCCCTTTTATTCTTCACAAAAGCCATGTTCGACAGACAATACCTTTGAGCTCGGTAGCTTGTTCGTTAGCTCTCTCTCTCTCTCTCTCTCTCTGGTGCAGTTAGCAATCTCCCGGGTAAATGGGTAACTGTGATTTCATATCGGGGTAAATAAGAATTGGCAACTGCACCGGTGCAAATGACACGTGAGAAGATTGCCAGTCGCACCGAAATCTTTCAAGTGGACGCTGTCCGAGTAGAATCAGTCATGCATGCTGAAAACGAAACTCATGGCTGATGATGATGATGATGATGATGATGATGATGATGATGATGATGATGATCATCATCATCATCATCATCATCATCATCATCATCAACAACAAAACAACAACAAGAATAACAACAGCAAAATCTTCATTATTAATATCATTATTATTGTTATTATCATCAGCATCATCATCACCACCGTTTATAATAACATACCACCAATGGGAAGAGATTTACAACAGATTAAAAACAAAATGAATTATAATGGTAAAACATACTGGAATTAAAACCAGAAAAGCAAGCACACACACACACACACACACACACACACACACACGAGCGCGCGCGCACGCGCAACACACACACACGCACGCACACACACACAGAGAGAGAAAATTAGAACTGATTGAAAAGGAACGAAAAGCGAAGTTAAATGTGATGAAATAACGAAAACCAGACATGAAATAGAATAAAACAAGTGCTTTCTGGTTTTAGCTCAATTGGTATAGATGTTTACCAGTTGTGTGTCGCCGTGATCATAAAAAACTCAAGTGCATGTTCCTATTAATGAAAGTTGAAAAGAAGGTACAAGTCTGTCTGCTCCCCCCCCCCCCCACCCCCCCCCCCCCCCCCCCAAAGAGTTTTGCGAGCAGACGACATTCGGAATAGACTATCCCGGAAGCGGTTTCCTTTTGTTCAAGTGAGTTATCTTCAGCCTCATGGGAAAGCGTTTTCAGGCAAACGTGTGGTCTGTGGGTCAGATTTTTTTTTTTCTAACAAATTATTCAAGCCTGACCTTCTTCGAGTAAAGAAGAATTTTGACTGATTCGTTCCAGCTGGGACAGAGACTTTGATCTGTGCACGTGCTCGAAGCCAGGAGAAACACATGGTGGTGATATACTGTGTACCTTCATCGAGTGTTCCGCAAGGCAATGCCAGGGGTCTGCAACTTTTTCCTTCTGTACCTGAGAGTGACACTGGGTCAATTGTTGACCAGAACTTTGTTCCGGTTTGTGTCTGTGCTGGACAGGGGCAGTGCGTCGGGTGGAGACAACGAGCTCTTCAGTCTTGGGTGCTGACTAGGGCCTGGTTGAAGACGTCCATTGCGGCCAGGTAGAATTCACAGGAGGTCTGTTAAAGAAACTGATTTTTCCCTTCAGTTCGTTTTTTTAAGCGGAAAATGGTGGGTGGTGATTTTTGTTCTTGTTGTTGTTGTTGTTTATAATGGGCTTTTTGGTTGCTGTGGTGGTTATGATGAATATAGCTATTGTTCAATAATAATTGCCTTTGCGATAATCGTTTCAGTTCCCTAATGTTGTGGGGAATTATTGTTACATTTGTTTTCTGTCATTAAGATTGGTAAAACTGCAAGACTCCATCTAAATGATTTTGTGATTTATGGAGCTGTTGTAGTTACGAGGAGTATTGTAGTTGGGCAAAGGGAAGTAATTTGCCTGACGGACCGCAGGCCTGTTTGTTTTTTCATTGATGGATTGATTTTGGGAGGAGGGTGGCATCAGTAAGTCTTATCCCGTCAGTGACCTGCCTTTGTTTGTTCGTTTTGTGAGTGCGTTCAGTGATAGGTGGTGACAGGGAAGTGGAGCATAGGGAAGGTAACCGGTGGATCTGGAGGGGACAGCGCCGACACGGCCCACCTCGGGACAGGGAAGCGGCGGCTGTGACTGGAGAAG
>JADBJO010001347.1:125000-130000 GCA_016801955.1 Conus betulinus | reverse complement strand
CTCTTTTTGATAGATTGGCTACGATCTAGTTTAGCAATCCCTCTTTTTTGTCTCTTTCTGATTGATTGGCTAAAATCTAGTTTAGCAGTCCCCTTTGTCTCTTTCTGATAGATTGGCTAAGATCTAGTTTAGCAGGCCCCCTTTGTCTGTTTCTGATAGATTGGCTAAGATCTAGTTTAGCAGTGATAGATTGGCTAAGATCTAGTTTAGCAGTCCCCTTTGTCTCTTTCTGATAGATTGGCTAAGATCTAGTTTAGCAGTCCCCTTTGTCTCTTTCTGATAGATAGATTGGCTAAGATCTAGTTTGGCAGTCCCCTTTGTCTCTTTCTGATAGACTGGCTAAGATCTAGTTTAGCAGTCCCCCTTTGTCTCTTTCTGATAGATTGGCTAAGTTCTAGTTTAGCAGTCCCCTTGTCTCTTTCTGATAGATTGGCTAAGTTCTAGTTTAGCAGTCCCCTTTGTCTCTTTCTGATAGATTGGCTAAGATCTAGTTTAGCAGCCCCCCTTTGCCACTTTCTAACAGATTGGCTAAAATCTAGTTTAGCAGTCCCCTTTGTGTCTTTCTGACTGATTGGCTAAGATCTAGTTTAGCAGTCCCCCTTTGTCTCTTTCTGATAGTTTGGCTAAGATCTAGTTTAGCAGTCCCCCTTTGCCTCTTTCCGACAGATTGGCTAAGATCTAGTTTAGCAGCCCCCCCTTTGTCTGTGTCTGATCGATTGGCTAAGATCTAGCTTAGCAGTCCCCCTTTGTCTCTTTCTGATAGATTGGCTAAGATCTAGTTTAGCAGTCCACCTTTATCTCTTTCTAATTGATTGGACCGTCGTGGAGGGAAGCCACTCTGTTGTGAGAGCCCCAGTCAACCCGACAGAGACACGGGGGGCCTGCCGATAAATCAACAGCGGCATCAGCCGCTCTGCACTATACTCCCCTCTGTCAGTCACCTGGAGCATATGGTTGTGTGGACTTTTGGGGTTGATTGTTTGTGACGTCCAGAGAAAACACATTAGTTGGCGATGCATTTGTTTGTTCTGGATGGTGTGTTAAAAAAGCGTTGTTTTTCACTGTGTGTTGTGTATCTGTACTTTAGCCCGTTGTCAGCAGTTCTAGAGTCTCTACACACACAAAGGCCCGTGCCCACACACCCATACACACACACACATGTACACGCACCACACACAAATACAACGATGATAATGGCACGGCCAATGTTAGGTAGGTAGTCAAGGTCTGACCAGTGCGTTGAGCTAATGCGTAGGCCAGACATCTGCTAAGTCGTAACCACAAAACCCTCCTCTTAAATATCTCATCTTAGTCATTAATTCATATAAACCATCAGCTTTAAATCATGCACAGTGTGGTCTCAAAACTTAGCGGATGTGGTGTAGTGTATATGGACTAGTCCGCTCGCAGTGACACTTCCTTGATGAAACTGAAACTATAGCCTCTTTCTGTCTGCTGGTCATAACTGGCCTACTTATCAGAACACGACATGTTTAGGACACCATTTGTTCATAGTTTACCAATAGACCTATTTTGAAAATAACGACTTTTTGAAAGAAAAACAACTTGTAAATATTCGAGAACACCATTTGTTAAGAGTTTACCAACAGACCTATTTTGAAACTAACGACTTTTTTTAACTTGCAAATATTCGACTTGCCTGAGCAAGATGATCGATGCACTTCGTTCTAAGAAACTCACGACCGGAAGTAAGTTTCCCTGGCGCCTGTTGAAAAGGCCCTGTCCGCATGTTCACAAAAGAACCCAAAGAAGCGCACTTGCTATCCCCTCTACCTTGGTCATAGACACAAACGGAATATATAATTTTTTTTCAGATTTATCTAAACTGTATTGAGGATACAGTTTTAGGCCGATCATACCCGCGCCATTCTTTTCACACACACTGGCATTGTCTGGGAGATGAGCAGACTCCGTAGCGTATAGGACCTGATGAGCCACTCATTGTGAAACATGTTCCCATAGAGTGTTGGGGTTTATCTGTCAATGGAGGCATAATACAGATTCCACGGTCAGGGATGTGCCATCGGACGTGGTTTTGTAGTTGTTAAAAGAGATACCCATTTTTTCATTTGATCTAAGAATTGTGCAGGGCACATGTCCAGTTGTAAATCTGCATGAATTGAAATGGGTCGCCTTTGCGGCCTTCTTTTCATAGGTGCGTTTACCTGAACAGTCGTTATTCCTCTTTGTGCTGTCTAAACAGCCTTCTTTGTTTTTTCTTCTCTATACAGCCTTTTTTTTCAGTGTGTGTGGTCGAAAACTTCCTTTTCTCTCTGTTTGCTGCCTTAAAAAAAATCTTCTCTCTATGTGTTGTTTAAACAGTCTTGTGTTCTATGTGTTGTCTAAACAGCCTTCTTTTCTCTCTGTGTGCTGTCTAAAACAGCCTTCTTTGTTTTTTGTTCTCTATACAGCCTTCTTTTCACTGTGTGCGGTCGAAACAACTTCCTTTCCCTCTGTGTGTTTGTCAAAATAACCTTCTCTTCCCTCTCTGCGCTGTCCAAACAGCCTTCTTTTCTCTCTGTGTGCTGTCTAAACGGCTTGCTTTTCTCGCTGTGTGTTTGTCTATACAACCTTCTTTTCTCTCTGTGTGTTGTCTAAACAGCCTACTTTTCCCTCTGTGTGCTGTCTAAGCAGCCTTCTTTTCTCTTTGTGTGCTGTCTAAACAGCCTTCTTTTCTCTCTGTGTGCTGTCTAAACAGCCTTCTTTTCTCTCTCTGAGTGCTGTCTAAACAGCCTTCATTTCTCTCTGTGTGCTGTCTAAACAGCCTTATTTTCTCTCTGTGTGCTGTCTAAACAGCCTTTTTTTTTCCCCTCATTGTGTGCTGTCTAAACAGCCTTCTTTTCTCTCTGCGTGCTGAATAAAGCCAGCCTTCTTTTCTCTCTGTGTGCCTAATAGACAGCCTTCTTCTCTCTTTCTCTGTTTACCGACTAAACAGCCTGTTTTGCTGTCTGTGTGGTGTTGAAGCAAACCGTCTTATTCTTGTCTGAAGCAATGAGGTCAAGGAGGTTTCACTTTCTGTGTAAGCATGACAAATGTACATGTATCAGCGAGTGATTCAGCAAACACGGGGAAGGAGAAGAGAGTGGAACAAAAGAAGGGAGATTGGCGTTTGTTCTGCGCCAATGACTGATAACACAAGGAAGAGAGAGACAGCAAAGAGGCACACAGACACAGACACAGACAGACAGACAGACACAACCACACACACACACATACACACACACACACGCACGCACGCACGCACACACACGCCCACGCATGCACACATCGTGCACACACACAAACACACACACACACACGCGCGCGCGCGCGCGCGCACGCATGCACGCACGCATGCACACACACATACACACACACACACACTCTCTCTCTCTCTCTCTCTCTCTCTCTCTCTCTCTCTCTCTCTCTCTCTGCGCACTCATACACAAACACAATCACACGCACGCATTCATGCACTCACACGCACGTACACAGATACGCACATGCACATGCATAGGCATGTAAGCATTCACACACACACACACACACACACACACACACACACACACACACACACACACACACACATACACACGAAGGAACGAACGCACACTCACGCACACACATGAATACAGGCACACACATGCGCCCAAACACACACATAGACACGCGCGCGCGCGCGCGCGCGTTCGCGCGTGCAGGTGGTCGCATATAGTACATACTTAATCAGATACATAAATACATACATACTCACAAACGAGAGAGACAGAGACAGAGAGAGAGAGAGAGAGAGAGAGAGAGAGAGAGAGAGAGAGAGACGCGCGCATGCGCGCACATTCTCACAGACGCACACCTACATAGAAAGGAGAGAAAGGGGGTGCAGAAGGGGGGGGGGGGGGGGGGGGGGGGGGGGGGGGGGGGGGGGGGGGGGGGGGGGTGTGATGTTAGTAGGGTGGATAGAGTACAAAGGAACTGAGTGTAAGTAACAAGGCCAAAAGAAGACCAGGCATTATCTTCTAATACCACAGTACCTGAGGACGGGAGTACCCGAGTTCTCCACTGACAAAAAAAACCACAGTGATCCCCTTCACCTTCACTGCTCACAGTTTTGGTAGAGGTAATTATCACTGCTCGGGGAGAGAAAAAATCCCTAGGCTTTGTTACAACGCTTTTTGTCGCAATGACCCAATGAGACAAACCAGGGGCCTGGTCGGCAAACTGGCACATTCTAACACAAACATATACGCACGCATGCAGCACGCACTCATTCACGATCCCAAACCTTCCGCCCATCCATCTACTCCTCCCGTTCCCCCGTCCCTCCACACCCCCAATCACGCACACTATCGTGACAACATTGCACAGATATGTGTGTGTGTGTGTGTGTGTGTGTGTGTGTGTGTGTGTGTTCAATAAAGATTAGAGTAAGCTGTATTCGAAGTTGGGAAGGGGAAGGAAATAGGGCAAAGGGGATGAGGGGGTGGGGAGGGAGGGAGGGAAAAGCTGTTGAACATATTGTCGACGTCACGGCAAAATAGCATATTGTCTTCAGCATTTAAGGACGTAACGCCAAAATAATTACATAATGTGGTCATTATAAGGTATTGAATAAAAGGCTGTAAGTAGGAAGAGACTCAGTGGATAGCTTAACAGTAGAAAGACTTCAAAGAAGAAACTCCCTCAGACAAATGCTTGGCCCTTAACTCCTTACACTCTTAGGGGTCCGGGCCGCACCCAGGTCATGACCTCTATATGCCCCTCTGCAAGTTTACTCCTGGCACTGTCGGGATTTGAACCATCAACTTCTTGATGGATGGGCATCTCACGGCATTCTCTTTTTGGATGGTTGCTTTATCCACATCGCTGTGGGACCCTGCTCTAAGCTGGGTGATTTAACACTTAAGAAATTCATTTTTGTTCCAGTTCGATCGGCTCCAGTTAGAACTCTTCAGTCGCCGCTTCCGTTTCGTTTAGGATTCTAGTCTTCTTACCAAACGTCG
>JADBJO010001347.1:105000-122500 GCA_016801955.1 Conus betulinus | reverse complement strand
ACCTCCCTCACCTCATTGATGTATTCTATAGGAAACACCTCCCTCACCTCGTTGCTGTATTATATAGGAAAAAACACCTCCCTCATCTCATTGATGTATTCTATAGGAAACACCTCCCTCACCTCGTTGCTGTATTCTATAGGAAACACCTCCCTCACCTCATTGATGTATTCTATAGGGAAACACCTCCCCTCACCTCATTGATGTATTCTATAGGAAACACCTCCCTCACCTCGCTGTTGTATTCTATGGGAAACACCTCCCTCACCTCGTTGTATTCTATAGGGAAACACCTCCCTCACCTCATTGCTGTATTCTATGGGAAACACCTCCCTCACACCTCATGACCGTATTCTATGCTGTCTGGGTTTCATGAAAAAAAAAAGCTCCATTCTCTCTCTCTCTCTCTCTCTCTCTCTCTCTCTGTCTTCTTTCTCTCTCGCTCTCTCGGGGGTCACGTGGTTTGACAAGAAGCAACAGGGTGCAATTTATTTCAGCTGCGGCAATTGTTTTCGATTTTCCTGTGTCAGTGCCAGTTACTGGACTTCCAGCGACTGCGGAGACAGCCCTAAACGCCCAGCTGACAGAAAATGCTGTGTCAAGTTGGAAAATTACGGGGGAAGGCAACAACACAGTGCTTGTTCTACGACTGAAGCCAGTCAGCCCAGTGTCAACAAACAATGGCGGATCCTGTCCTGAACTGGAGAACGCAAGTTCAGTATTATAGGAAGAAGCCTCCCAGCTAGGTGCGACGGGAACAAGAGAGAGCCAAGCAGCAGAACAGACGTCTTGAACAGGTTGGTGCTGGTCTCGGTACCACTAGTGATGTCAATGAACTAGCCGAGCCAAACACCGAATCGGACGAACACAGTACACAGCAACAGTGCAGAAGAACACATCAAGCAGGTTCGCAGTGATAGTGACCCGTCGCATACTCAGAATACGCTTCTGTCTTTGCGCTCCGATCTGTCGGAGTCTAACATCAGCGAACCAGAAATCCACCCGTCAGAGACATCGACGTAAGTCCAGAGCAAGCGATCGATGAAACAGTCGCCGGCTTTGACACGGGAGTGGTAAAGAATTATGTCGCTACTCTGACAGATCGACAGGTGCAGAGACGATCGCGAGATTCTCACAGAAACAAAGCATTTCGGAAGGTCGTGTTTCATCAACGGATGATGTGGGGCAGCTGCTGTGTGAATCAGATGATGTCGTTCTGGAGTATTCCTACGATCCGTGCGCGGACGACGATTGTTTATTTTGGTACGTTAAGCAAGAAGAAAGACACATGTCATCGGAGGAATGGTTTAAACTGGCCGGCCTTCGGAAAGGACGACGTATTTGCACATGAAGTCTGCAGAGACGCAAGCACGTACTCTACGGCGACTGCACGCTCTCCACGGATTGATCCAGTTTTACCCGGGATAACCGTCATCTACAGAACAGACAGTGAATCATACCAGTGACATTTTCTCGTTCGCGATTTTGTCATGTAAAGTGAAAGAAAAAAAGGCGTTGCTATGGTTTCCATGTCAGTGAAAATCGAAATCGAGTCGCGTTTTGTCTTTGTACATCGCGCTGATTTGCTAAATGGGGCTGTACAGCTTAATAGCATTAAACTTCATTCATTCATTCATTCATTCTCTCTCTCTCTCTCTCTCTCTCTCTCTCTCTCTCTCTCTCTCTCTCTCTCTCTCTCTCTCTCTGTGTGTCTCTCTCTCCCCGAGAGTCCGACACACAATGCCCCAAAGGCTGGTATGACACTGTTTGGGTGAAGGCTCATCCTATAACCGGGTGTGGGGGAGGGGGCGGAGGGGGAGGGGAGGGACACCATCGGCTTAGAGTCAAACCAGAGACCATGTGTTAAAGGGGACCAGATCTGTGTCTATGCAGTGGAACCTCTGACTCCAAGACGTGACGTCAAGAGAAAGCTCAAACCACCACCACCACCACCACCACCACTATGCCAACGACCAGGACGCAGTCAGCAGCTCTCATGGCCGCACTGTAGAACCTGGAACTAGCAGCTTTTATTCCTGCCAAAAACCATCAGAGACTTGAACGACTTGTCCCTTGAACCTTGAGGCCAAAACCATCGACACGCTTAATGTGTACAGGTCCTACAGACTACAATAATTCAATTTATCCCTCCGTTCTTTCTTTCTTTTTCAATCTCGTCCCTCGCTCTCTCTCTCTCTCTCTCTCTCTCTCCTCTCTCTCTCTCTCTCTCTCTCTCTCTCTCTCTGTATGTGAGTGTGTGTGTGTGTGTGTGTGTGTGTGTGTGTGTGTGTGTGTGTGTGTGTGTTTCGCTTAGGTCGTCCTTAAGGTGACACATTTATGGACATAACAATTACACTCGTTTGACAGGAAGAAGAAGCAGAAGAGAAGAACCTTCAGGTAAATGACAAGGACCATAAAGAGGACACTTCATTCTGTCTGTCTGTCTGTCTGTCCGTCCGTCGACCGAGGTGACCTATCCAGTGTGTGAAGAATGAGTCCCCAGTTACTCGCCTTCTCCCCTCCCCTTCCCCTTCCCATGGAGGCCAAGACTGGCAGAGAATAATGACCACAGCGACTCTAATCCGTGAGAGCTGGCCTGACCCTGACCACCGGTCAGACCGCAAACCACAAGATTGGATCGAGACTCCTTCAATTTGTCACATAATGATCTGACCAACCTCTAATACCCCCCCCCCCCCCCCCTCCCCGCCCCCTCCTCTCCGAGAGCAGTGGATACAGGATGGGGGAATAGGGTGAGTGGGAGAGCGGGTGGCGGGTGGGGAGGATGTAAGGGTGAGAAGGGGTGGGGAGAGAGGATGGGGGCAGAACAGGGGGAGGTTATATGCTGGTTCAGAGATCCAAAATGTTCATGATTTCCTTTGTAATACTGACTGAGGGGGGGGGTGGGGTGGGGAGTGGAAGTCCCGGCGGGGTGAAGGGGTCAGCAGGTGGAGGGGGGGGGGGGGGGGGGGGGGGGGGGGGTGGGGGGGGGGGGGGGGGGGGGGGGAGGGAAGGAAATTGGTGGTTTTGATAGTAGGGATCGGGGGCTTTACTGGTGTACCTGACAGACAAAGGGGTCGGGGGCTTTACTGGGTGTACCTGACCGACTAACGCACGACACAGAGCGAAGACGAGACGGGGGAAGGGAGGTAACAGGGTAGTGACAGAGGAGACAGAGAGGGTAAAGTGGGGTGTGTGTATACAACCGGGTTGAAAACTTAGCACTGTGGAGAGAGACAGACAGACAGACTAGAGAAGGTAGAGTAACATCCTATCAGCCGTTGGTTCCAAAGGACTCGGAGACAGACTGCTGGTCAGCGACAGACAAAACTTTCACAAACGCTCTGCGCTATCTTCAAAAGAAAAGAAAAGAAAAGAAAGGATAAAAAGAAAGGGAGGAAAAAAGCATGGACTCATCCCTATATCATCATCAACAACAACAAACAACAACAGCGACAACAACAACAATAACAACACCATCAATAACAAAATGATTCAGAGACTGAGAGACAGAGCTGTTCGCTGTGTGTTGAACACAGGCATAGCTACAAATGTGGTGTGGGAGGAGGGAAAGGGGTCTGAGGAGAAGAAGTTGGGGGAATGGAACGCGGGGGGGGGGGGGGGGGGGGGGGGGGGAGATTCCGGTCATCGAACTGCTATCTGAGACAGAGTGAGAGTGCAACGAGGAAAGAGAGAGGAGGGAGAGATGAGCGAGAAAGAGGAAGGGAGAGAAGGAAATTAAAGCGGTGGAGGGACTGAAAGAGAGAGAGAGAGAGAGAGGGGGGGGGAGGGAGGGAGGGAGGGAGGGAGGGAAGAGAGTGGGAAATAATGAATGATGAGAGAGAGAGGCAGAGAGCGAAGAAGTGGAAAATGGTGAATGAGAGAGAGAGAGGGGAGGGAGGGAGGGAGCGAAGAAGTGGGAAATAATGAATGAGAGAGAGGTGGGAAATGATGAATGAATGGGAGAGAGAGAGAGGGGGGGGGAGTGAAAGGGAAGGAGGGAGCGAGGAAGTGGGAAGAGATAAATGAGAGAAAAAGAGAGGGAGGAGACCGACAGACAGACAGGTAGATGGACAGGCAGGTACACACACACACATACACACACACACACACACACACACACACACACACACACACACACACACACAGACAGAGACAGACAGACAGACAGACAGACAGAGAGAGAGAGAATAACGACGACAATGTCAGTGATTCTGTATTCTGCGAAAGGATCAATGTATCTTTGTAAAGGACAGACCTTATTTGTTTCAGCTGTCAGGTGATTAGGGCTGTGTTTTTAACCCCTGAGATACTGTTGACTTGTAGGAATGTTGTCCTGTTGTTCCTTTGGCCTGGATGACAGCCCTAATGTGGGCCATGGGGTCGGCTGGGCTGAAAGCGACAGGATTTGACGAGGTGAAGTGTTATCATGAAAGTCAACAAAGCTTTCGCCTTAATAATAAAAAACAAAACAAAAAACTTAAGTGGAGAGAGAGACAGACAGACAGACAGACAGACAAGAGACAGAGAGAGGGAGGGATGGTGATTTATTCAATAAGGCTATGGCCCCTTTTTGAAGGGGTGCGTGAACAAAAATCACAGGCACAGCAAATATTCACAAAGGAAACATGAGAGAGAGAGAGAGAGAGAGAGAGAGAGAGAGAGAGAGAGAGAGAGAGGTTTGTGTGGATAATAGTTCAGTCTGTGATAGGAAGAAACCCTAGGGGAAGCATGATTGCAGAGAGTCTGTAGAAAAGAAGCCCCTCCCACCCACCACCCACCCCCCCACCCACACCCTCAGACAAGAGCCTTTATCAAAACCACCACATGCAATCAAGATACCACACTACGTGTTGGAGAATCTGTTCACCTCACAATCTCCATCCTCCCCGATCCACCCCACTCCGCCCTCGTCTGCCGTTTTCTTTCTTCTTCTGTCTTCCCACTCCCCTCCCCATTTCCCGTCAACCCACCGTCCGCCCCTTCTCCACCCCACCCCTTTCCTAAGTTTGCTGTCAGGTTCAGGTGCAGGTTCTTCGCACACTTACCCGTCATGCAAATCACAACCACCTAAACAATGAATGAACTCAGCGGATAGTATAGTGGCCGGCTGGCGGTGAATTAGAACAGCGAATGAGCAATCCCCCCACCCCCCACCCCACACCCTCCGCAGCTCCAACAGACCCACTCCTGCTCCTACCCCCTCCTCTTCCTCTTCGTCCTTTCACCTTTGTGTACCTCCCTCCTCTCCCGTCCCCCACTACCTCATTACACGCTCACACACGATCTCTCCCACCCGCACACTTACCGACCCAGTTCGCTTTGGCCCAGTCAGCGGACTAGGTTACCAAGACAAGAAAACACTGTGTTATTTTCTGTGTGTGTGTGTGTGTGTGTGTGTGAGGCGCGCGCGCGCGCGCGCGCGCGCGCGCGCGCGTGTGTGTGTGTGTGTGTGTGTGTGTGTGTGTGTGTGCGGGCGGGCGCGCACGCGCGAGCTTGTGTTTGTATGCCATTCTCTCTCTCTCTCTCTCTCTCTCTCTCTCTCTCTCTCTCTCTCTCTCTCTCTCTCTCAGGCAAATACACATACACACACGCACACTCGTGCTTGCTTGCTCACACATGAATGCATGCACGCTCGCATGCACATGATGGAAGAGAGAGAGAGAGAGAGAGAGAGAGAGAGAGAGAGAGAGAGAGAGAGAGAGAGAGAGAATGGCATACCAACACAAGCTCGCGCGTGCACGCGCGCGCGCGCACACACACACACACACACACACACACACACACACATGCGCGCGCGCCTCACACACACACACACACACACACACACACACACACACACACACACACACACACACACACACACACACAGCAGAGAGAGAGAGAAAAAGAGGATTACTCTCTCCCAAAGTCATAGCCACAACAAAATGTTTGGTTAGAGACATTGACAAACTGTCCATCTCATTGCCACCTCCACACCCACCCTCCCATCCTTTCTCTTGCAACGATAAAACCTAAACCCATTATGACGATAACACGGGACCTGGACTAGAACACTGACTAAACAAAGCTAAATGGTTGATAACGATGTGTTTTCGAATGACGTCTAGGTGTATTGGATTAGCAATCACATTGCATATTGATTGTATGTGAAGCAGCGTTGAGGATAGCGCTCTGCTAGCCCGAGGCTCTTTTTGATATTCCTCTGTCTTTTCTAATGTTTCCCTGTCCTTTCTAATGATTCCCGGTCCTTTCTAATGTTTCCCTCTCCTTTCTTATGTTCCCCTGTCCTTTCTAATGTTACCCTGTCCTTTTGATGTTCCCCGGTCCTTTCTAACGTTCTCTCCCGTCTTTTCTAATGTTCCCCGTCTTTTCTAATGTTACCTGGCATTTTCTAATGTTAGCCCGTCTTTTCTAATGTTCCCCGTCTTTTCTAATGTTACCTGGCATTTTCTAATGTTCGCCCGTCTTTTCTGATTTTCTCCTGTCCTTTGTAATATCCCCCTGTCCTTTCTAATGTTCCCCTGTCTTTTCTAATGTTTCCCTCCTTTCTAATGTTCCCTGTCCTTTCTAATGTTCTCCTATCCTTTCTAATGTTCCCGGTCCTTTCTAACAATTTCCTGTCCTTTGTAATGTTCTCCTGTTTTTTTTTTTTTTTCTAATGTTTCCCTGTCTTTTCTAATGTTCCCCTGTTTTTTTTCCTAATGTTCCCCTGTCTTTTCTAATGTTTCTCGGTCCTTTCTAACGTACTTCGGTCCTTTCTAACGCACTTCGGTCCTTTCTAATGTTACCCTGTCTTTTATAATGTTTCACTGCATTTTCTAATGTTACCCTGTCCTTTCTAATGTTACCGTGTCCTTTCTCAATGTTACCCTGTCCTTCCTGATGACCCCCTGTCCTTTCTGATGTTCCCCTGTCCTTTCTAATATGACCCTGTTGTTGTAATGTTCTCCAGTCCTATACAATGATTTCTGTCCTTTCTAATGTCCCCCCCCCCCCCCCCTCCTTTCGAATGTCCCATCTCCTTTCTAATGTTTCTCTGTCTTTTCTGAAGTTGCCTGTCCTTTCTGATTTTCCCTGTCCTTTCTGATTTTCCCTGTCCTTTCAACTTCTGATGCATTGACCTCTTTTCCAAAAGGCAAAACTCTAAATCCTCAGGAACAGGGGGCGCAACCCTGATCCTTCACGTCATCTGCAGAAATGAACTCACACTACAGTAACTAATGATTTCATTGGCTTCAACAAGTCATCGTTATCATTTTCACGCTTTTTCGTCACGTAGACAGCTGTGATGCTAAGAAGAAAAAAAAAAAACACCTAACCTGTACGTGGAAAAAGGTAATCATGACCTGAAAACAGTTATCTACTCATTAAAAAAAAAAAAAATCACTGTCACTGTTTTAGAGGCTACTTAGATAACAGAAAGAAGTTCATAACACCATGAATGATGTCAGCGTTTACAATCAATAGAGAGAAGTTCATAACACTATTCATGATATCAGTGTTTACAATCAATAGAGAGAAGTTCATAACACTATTCATGATATCAGTGTTTACAATCAATAGAGAAGTTCATAACACTATTCATGATATCAGTGTTTACAATCAATGGAAAGAAGTTCGTTACACTATGAATGATATCAGTGTTTACAATCAATGGAAAGAGTTCGTTACACTATGAATGATATCAGTGTTGACGATCAATTACGGCAGTCACGTCAGTAGTCAATTATGGCAGTTATGATAGCAGTCAATGGCAGTTATGATAGCAGTCAATCAATCCAGTCATGTCAGCAGTCATTTGTGGCAGTCATGTGAGCAGTCAATCAATGCAGTCACGTGAGCAGTCAATCAATGCCGTCATGTGAGCAGTCAATCAATGCAGTCATGTGAGCAGTCAATCAATGCAGTCATGTCACAGTCAATCAATCAACGCAGTCATGTCAGCAGTCAAATAAAGCAGTCATGTCAGCAGTCAATCAAAGCAGTCACGTCAGCAGTCAATCAATGCGGTCACGTCAGCAGTCAATCAATCAATCCAGTCATGTCAGCAGTCAAACAACCAATGCAGTCATGTCAGCAGTCAATCAATGCAGGCATGTCAGCAGTCAACCAATGCAGTCATGTCAGCAGTCAAACAACCCAATGCAGTCATGTCAGCAGTCAATCAATGCAGTCATGTCAGCAGTCAACCAATGCAGTCATGTCAGCAGTCAAACAACCAATGCAGTCATGTCAGCAGTCAATCAGTGCAGACATGTCAGCAGTCAATCAATGCAGTCATGTCAGCAGTCAATCAATGCAGTCATGTCAGCAGTCAATCAATCAGTGCAGACATGTCAGCAGTCAATCAATGCAGTCATGTCAGCAGTCAATCAATGCAGACATGTCAGCAGTCAATCAATGCAGTCATGTCAGCAGTCAATCAATGCAGTCATGTCAGCAGTCAATCAGTCAGTGCAGTCATGTCAGCAGTCAATCAATGCAGTCATGTCAGCAGTCAATCAATCAGTGCAGTCATGTGAGCAGTCAATCTATGCAGTCATGTGAGCAGTCAATCTATGCAGTCATGTCAGCAGTCAATCAATGCAGTCATGCCAGCAGTCAATCAATGCAGTATGTCAGCAGTCAATCAATCAATGCAGTCATGTCAGCAGTCAATCAATGCAGACATGTCAGCAGTCAATCAATCAATGCAGCCATGTCAGCAGTCAATCTGTGCAGTCATGTCAGCAGTCAACCAATCAAAGCAGTCACGTCAGCAGTCAATCAAAGCAGTCATGTCAGCAATCATTCAAAGCAGTCATGTCAGCAATTATTCAAAGCAGTCACTTCAGCAGGCAATGAGTGCAGCCATGTCAGCAGGCAATCAGTGCAGTCATGTCAGCAGTCAATCAGTGCAGTCATGCCATCAGTCATTTATGGCAGTCGGGACAGGCTTCTGGCAACCTGTGCCTTTCTTTTATGACTGGTACTGTCGTAGGTTGATCATGTGACCACTATATGATGAAAAGCAGTGTTAAACATAGGAAGCGTAGTTAGCAGTAATGTCAAACGTAAGGACTGGTTGTTGGGTAAAGACATTGATAGGAATGGGTGATGGACAATGACAAACGTAAGGAATGGTTGTCGCATAATGGCAAGGATAGGAATGGGTGATGGACAATGAGAAACGTAAGGAATGGTTGCCGGATGATGACAATGATAGGAATGGGTGATGGATAATGACAAACGTAGGGACTGGTTGACGGGTAATGACATTGATAGGAATGGGGGATGGTCAGATAATGACAAGGATAGGAATGGGTGATGGACGAAGACAAACATTGGGACTGGTTGTTGGGGTAATGACATTTATAGGAATGGGTGATGGACAATGACAAACATAAGGAATGGTTGTCGGATAGTGACAATGATAGGGAATGGGTGATGGACAATGACAAACGTAAGGACTAATTGTCGGATAATGACAATGGTAGAAATGAGTGATGAACAATGACAAACGCAAGGAATGGATGTTGGATAATGACCATTATAGGGATGGGTCATAGATGATAGCAAACGTAGGGAGCAGTCGTTGAATGGTAGGAAAAGTAGGAAAGGGTCGGTGACTGATGGCAAACATTGGGGTGTATTGAATGATGATAAATAAAGGGAACGCTGTGTTGACTATTGACAAACATAGGGCTTATTTGAATAATGAGTAAACTAAGGACATAGATACTGACAACAACAACAACAAACAACAACAACAACAACAACAACAACAACAACAAACAAAAAAAACGTAAAAGTGTTAAAATATGATAGATAAATAAGGAAATGGTTGTTGGCTTTTGTAAATGCAGGAGTGATGGATAATGAATGATCAGTGACGGGAGTGATTTTTGACTAATGACAAACGTAGGGAGTGTTAAAAAAGTGTTGAATAATTAAAGAACCAAGGGTGACAAACATAGGGAGTGTTGAATGATGATAAAGGCAGGAAAAGTTTTTTGATCGGTGCAAACGTAAGGAGTGGTGTGTGTGTGTGTGTGTGTGTGTGTGTGTGTGTGTGTGTGTGTGTGTGTGTGTGTGTGTGTGTGTAGATGTTTCTAATCATAAACTATCAGTCGATTTGCTATGCCTAAAGAATAAAGGTTATGTAATAAATGTGACATGTCTGCAATACGTGATGAATTTCATTTTGTCATGGAATGCTCATCATACGTTAATTGGCGCAACACGTATTTGCCAAAAGAATTTCTCTCCCCAAAATCTATCTATAGTTTCATTTTTTTTTTTTTTACTAATGATCTCTTCTCCTAATCGAAAACAAATGCTTCTCTTGTCAAAGTATATCAGGTTGTCTCAAGTCTTGTAAATTGTTGGTCTACGTCAGCATTGACTACCAATTTATGTTTTATTTTGGTTTGTCTGTTTTCCTTTTCCTGTTATTGATTTAAATTCACCCATCCTCCATACCCCAAAAGGAGCGAAAGGAATAGCTATTGTTCTATTGTTCGTGTGTGTGTGTATGTGTGTGTGTGTGTGTGTGTGTGTGTGTGTGTGTGTGTGTGTGTGTGTGTGTGTGTGTGTGTGTGTGTGTGTGTGTGATGTTCTAATCATAAACTATCAGCCTGCTCTATGTTTTAGTGATTATGCCATTATGCCTTTAATACACATAAAACGCTTCCTGCATGTTGCTTAGTTATTTTGTGTCATGTTGAAGTGGATTACATTGTTTTTTCTTTTGTTTTATGTCCTCCATACCCCCAAGGGGGTGACAGGATAATTAAATCTTGAATCTTGAATCTGGTGTGTGTGTGTGTGTGTGTGTGTGTGTGTGTGTGTGTGTGTGTGTGTGTGTGTGTGTGTGTGTGTGTGTGTGTGTGTGTGTGTGTGTGTGTGTGTGTGTGTGTGTGCGTGCGTTTGCGTGCGTGCGTGTACGTTTGTGTGTGTGTGTGTGTGTGTGTGTGTGTGTGTGTGTGTGTGTGTGTGTGTGTGTGTGTGTGTGTACGCGCGCGCTTGCTTGCTTACGTGAATGATTGCGTGTGTACGTGTGGGTGTGTGATGGGGAAGGGAGGATGGGATGGGGGGGGGGGGGGGGGGGGGGGGGGGGGGAGGGGGAGGGGGAGACAGTAGACTCGTTTTCTCGTGTGTCACCATCCACGGCAGAAAGAACGACCACCGACGGACAAGAAAGGGAAAGACGGCTCGTCAGCAGTCTCAGTAAGACAAGGAGGGTCACACAACCCTCACGCCCACAGGGCAGGCAGGCAGGCAGGCAGGCAGGCTGAGTCATCCTGCATAGTATTGATCCCCGCCTCCACGACCTGCCTTAGACCGCTGGACCCGCTCCCTGCTAGCTGCCCCACAACCTGCCGCTGGCACTGACACCCTGGATCGCTGCCAGTGACACACTGACAATGACATGGCATCTGACGCGGCCATCAATGTTCTGCCTTGGTGACACTGACTGATAAATGCGTCAACAATTTCAGCTGTACTGAGTCACTGTCTGACAACCTAGACATAACTGTCGGTAACAGTGCGACACTGACAACAGTAAGACAACAGTAGGTGACACTGCGACATTGACAACAGTAAGACAACTGTCGATAACATTGCGATACTGACAACAGTAAGACAATTGTCGATGACACTGCAACACTGACAACAGTAAGACAACTGTCGGTGACAGTGCGACACTGACAATAGTAAGACAACTGTCGGTGACACTGCAACACTGACAACAGTAAGACAACTATCGGTGACACTGCGACACTGACAACAGTAAGACAACTGTCGGTGACACTGCGACACTGACAACAGTAAGACAACTATCGGTGACAGTGCGACACTGACAACAGTAAGACAACTGTCAGTAACACTGCAACACTGACAACAGTAAGACAACTGTCGGTGACACTGCAACACTGACAACAGTAAGACAACTGTCGGTGACACTGCGACACTGACAACAGTAAGACAACAGTAAGACAACTATCGGTGACACTGCGACACTGACAACAGTAAGACAACAGTAAGACAACTGTCGGTGACACTGCAACACTGACAACAGTAAGACAACTGTCGGTGACACTGCAACACTGACAACAGTAAGACAACTGTCGGTGACATTGTATCACTGGCAACAGTAAGACAACAGTAAGACAACTGTCGGTGACACTGCAACACTGACAACAGTAAGACAACTGTCGGTGACACTGCAACACTGACAACAGTAAGACAACTGTCGGTGACATTGAGACACTGACAACAGTAAGACAACAGTAAGACAACTGTCGATGACACTGCAACACTGACAACAGTAAGACAACTGTCGGTGACACTGCAACACTGACAATAGTAAGACAACTGTCGATGACACTGCAACACTGACAACAGTAAGACAACTGTCGGTGACACTGCAACACTGACAACAGTAAGACAACTGTCGTTGACATTGAGACACTGGCAACAGTAAGACAACAGTAAGACAACTGTCGATGACACTGCAACACTGACAACATTAAGACAACTGTCGGTGACACTGCAACACTGACAATAGTAAGACAACTGTCGATGACACTGCAACACTGACAACATTAAGACAACTGTCGGTGACACTGCAACACTGACAACAGTAAGACAACTGTCGGTGACACTGCAACACTGACAACAGTAAGACAACTGTCGGTGACACTGCAACACACACACACACGCGCGCGCGCGCGCGCACGTAGGCACACACACACACACACACATACACACACACACACACGCGCGCGCGCGCGCGCGCGCGCGCGCGCGTGCGCGTGAGCAAACAAACACTCACACAAACGGACATACACAAAGACATAAACACTCGGACACATACAAACATGCTAATACATACAAAACATCACAAAGATGCAAGCGCATGCACACACACACACACACACACACACACACACACACACACACACACACACACACACACACACACACACACAAACATGCTAATACATACAAATACATCACAAAGATGCAAGCGCATGCACACACACACACACACACACACACACACACACACACACACACACACACACCGCACACATATCGCACACCACACATAGGAGAGACATGCAAATAGACAACAGACGGGCGGAAAAAAAACCCACTCGTGCACACGCACACATACACACTGACAGAGAGACAGACAGACAGACAGACACAGACATAACAAGCACACGAACACACATGTGAACACACACACACACACACACACACACGCACGCACGCGTGCGCGCGCGCGCACACACACACGCTCAAACGCTCGCACGCACGCACTCAGCACAATTTAATGCACAAAAATACATACACGCACATATATACATCCGAGAGTACAGAGAGAGAGAGAGAGAGAGAGAGAGAGAGAGAGAGAGAGAGAGAGAGAGAGAGAGAGAGAGAGAGAGAGAGAGAGAGAGACGGCATTGTGACACCATGTTTCGCATGAGAAAAAAAAGTAGATGACTGGCACATTTCTTTTGGTGCATTATTCTCTTCCTCTTCGGGCCTCAAAACCCACACCACCTCATGAAGTTTTGCGTACTGGTGACCTCCTTTAATTCCTTAACGTTACCAAGTAACAGTTCCAGCTAACAAATCACCACGCTCACCACCACCACCACCACCTCCCATCTCTCAAACCACACACTCCGACACGTGGTTCGGTTTGTTTACGATCAGCTCGCGCAGTGGCTCGGGCAGCCAATGAACGGCGTTTCTACTTTTTTCCTCGTGAGGTCAGGGGTTATGTTTTTGCTCTCTGTGTGGGGGGAGTGACGTAGGAGAGAGGACGGTCATTGGTTCTCTCACCTTCCGTGACATTGCGTTTACGTGTTGGACAGCACCGCTTCACCATCGCTTCCTCTGGAGCCGTGAGTTTGCGCCAGGTGATTGTGAACCATCATCACTGACCACTGCAGCGGGGAAGAAATGGCGAGGCCGTCGCTTTGTGTCGAAACCATCGCTCGACTCCAGTTGTCTGAAACGACCTTGAGTCAATGACGGTGAGAGCAAGGTCGGGGTCGTTCATGGTAGTTCAGTGTCGCTTGTTGGTCGGTGTCTGTGTGGTGGTGCGCGCGCCGTGGCTGGCGGCGTGAAGAAGACCGACCCCCGCGCTCTACTAGGCCTACAGTTAGCGCTGACTTGGCAAGAGAGAGGAGCAGCCTAGCGCTTTACTTCGTGTGCGCTGGGGAAGGAGGCAGCACGGTTCTATAAATAATCCTGTACCGCCGAACGAACCAGAACAAAACCGTGGCTCAAAGCGGCGAATGTGCTCGAAGTGGAATCCTTCCAACGTGCGGGTGGAGAGTGTGTAAACAACGTGTTTGGGGCGCCCCCCATCCACCAGCAGCGGGACTCTCTCCCACCCCCTCCAACCTCTCCACCCTCCCCGTTCACTATGTTGTGTGCTTATAACAAAAAACGCGCGCTGCGCCCCACCGTTTCGCCACTACCCCGTCATCAACCACCCACAACCTGTCGGCTATGGCGTCTGGTCTTCAGCGGTTGTCGTCGTCGTCGTGGTTGTTGTTTCTCTTCCTCGTCTGTGCGGTTGTCTTGAGCGGTTCCAGCGTGCGTGAGGAGGAGGGGCAGACTGGCAGGTAAGCATGTACTTCTGCCCGTGCTCCTGTTCCAAGGCAGACTGTGAGAACGAAGAGGATGTGCTGATCTGCCTGCCCCGAAATCTGTCCTATGCGGCGAGAGCTACTTGGATCGCTACAGCGTCAGCTCGGCCTTCGTGCACACGCCAAGTTGGAGAAGCAGCTGCTGCAAGCGGATGTGGAGGAGCAGTATCGGAAGGCCGGCGCCGCCGCTTGTGCGGAACTGAAGGAGCTGGGACTAGGAGAGGACGGAGAAGGAGGAGGAGGGAGAGACTCGGAGGAGAGCCGGGAGCCGTTACTGGGGGCACGTGCCATGGCCCACTACTACCCCTTGACCTGCGCTGAGGACGCTGTGTTCCGAGGAGGACCCGATCACTGTGACGTCAGTGGAGGAGGGGACACCACCGCCACCATGGCCCTCCCCTCCCCCACCTCAGACCTGGCCGTGTCCACCCCCCTCCTTCCCCAGTTGACAGTGACTATTGAACCTGACAAGAGCTCATCGGACGGGCAGTCTCCGTTGGAGGGCTATGTGGTCAACGCCGTGACGGAGTCTCCGGACTCGGACCTGGTGAGTGAGGAAGGGATTTTCGTGAACATGATGGACGACCTGGAGGGGCTGGGGGGCGGCCCGGGGGGCAAGTCCACGCTGAGTGAGGCCAGCGACGACACGTACGTGTCCGGAGACTCGATGTACTACAGCCCGGTGGAAGTGGAGGAGATGGAGATGGAGGACGATCACCAGATGGTGAGAGGCGACGACCTGCGGGTGTCGCTGGAGGAGGCCGTGCAACAAGCCGCCTTCACCTTCCAGGCCCCCACCTCCCCACCACTGCCTCCATCCCTGGCCAACGATACGGCCTCTGCGGATGGCAGCCTCGTTCTGTCCCTCCCCCTCCCCCACGCCAACGACGGTGAAAGCGAGACGGACGCTGACGGGTCTACGGGTCACAGCACGGCCCGTGAGGACAGTGACGTCAAGGTTCCTGACGTCCGAACTGACGACACGGCTAGGCCTGCTTTGGAAGATTCAAAGGACAACGACTCCAGCAGTCAAGCCCCCTCCGGCAAACCCAAACTGGCCAATAGTTTGGGAATCTGTTTGCCGGACAGAACAGTGGCGTCGGGGAAGGAGGCGGAGGAGGAGAAGAAGCCCCTCAGCTCCTCTTACCACGACCTCCTGTCCCCCAGCAGCCCTCTGTACGAGGACCGCGAGTTCAACTTCGCCCGAACCGAGCTCCGGAAATCCACCTCGCTCAAGTCCACAAAGACCCCGCCGGGCACCCCGCGCCGGAAGAAGGTGGTGCGTTTTGCCGACGCCATGGGCCTGGACCTGGAGTCAGTGCGGCACGTGCTCAACCTGGAGTCGCCGCCCAAGATCCCACCCTCCGCCATGAAGGACCTGCAGCCGGGCCTGAGCGAGGACCGCAAGGCCATGGGCAGCAGTTCATCACCGAGACCTTCTCGCAGCCCGGGGCGGACCCATACTTCAGGGAGCGCGTGATGGCGGAGAAGGTGGTGCTGGAGAACGCTCTGGTGGTGTCCGGGGCCATCACGGGGGTGGTGCGCGTGGCCAACGTGGCCTTCCACAAGGCCGTGCGCGTGCGCTTCACCACCAACGGCTGGGCGTCCTTCCACGACATTGCCGCCTCCTACATGGTCAACTCCAACGACGGCCCCACCGACCGCTTCGCCTTCACCCTCGTCCCTCCCCCTGACTTCTGTCCTGGGGCCCGCCTGGAGTTCGCCATTTCGTACTCCACCAATGGGACAGACTTCTGGGACAACAACTACGGCAACAACTACGTCTTCGAGTGCTATGCCAAGACGGTGCCCACGGAAGCGGAGAACGCGTGGATGCATTTTCTGTGATGAAGACGAGGAGGAAGAGAGAGGAGGAGGAGGGGGGGTGGATGCGTGTATGTCTTCTGGAGAGGGGATTTACAGCGAAGAACAGTTGGATGAACTGACGTGTTGTGTGTGTGTGTGTACAGGCGACGGTGCAGAACACGGTTTATCGTGGATCGTTTGTGCTGCAAAAAGTCTGCATTGCAATGTATCGGAGCTACACAGTGTTTCCAGAATGAAGAGGGGGTGACAAACACGAACAGAGGTGTGTATGAAAAAAGAATCATTTTGATGTAAAAATTAAAAGCTTTCACGTAATCATCAATGTTTTAGGTGTGTGTTTTACTAGCTGATGTTAACACTGATTTCGTCTTTTGGGTTGTCGAGAAACGCCAACAATGATTGTGTGCGGAGCTGAGTGGTAGTTGAACAGTGATCTTCGTTGTCTCCGTCTCTTCTTCGGTGTGGGAGAGGGGACAAAGTGTGTCTGTCGGCGAACTGCCTGGATTTCGTGTGGCACAGTGTGTGTGGTACGTTCATCACGATCGCCTAGGGGGACGCCCCTTCACGCCCCAGGGCTGGATGGTGGAGGGTTCGTTGGGTCTGCTGGGATGGGTCCGGGGCCAGGCCGCTTCTTCCCTGGCTTCACGGGGATCTGCCTCGTCACCACCAATGTGAATAGTAGGTGGTTCAAACCTCTGTGTGTGTGTGTGTGTGTGTGTGTGTGTGTGTGTGTGTGTGTGTGTGTGTGTGTGTGTGTGTGTGTGTGTGTGTGTGTGTGTGTGTGTGTGTGTGTGTGTGTGTGTGTGTGTGTGTGTGAGAGAGAGAGAGAGAGAGAGAGAGAGAGAGAGAGAGAGAGAGAGAATGTGGTTCAAATGTGTGTGTGTGTTAGGGAGGGAGGGAGGGAGAGAGAGAGAGAGAGAGAGAGAGAGAGAGAGAGAGAGAATGTGGTTCAAACCTGTGTGTGTGTGTTTGTGTGTGTGACAGAGAGGGAGACGGGGGGGGGGGGGGGGTGTGAG
>JADBJO010001347.1:80000-97500 GCA_016801955.1 Conus betulinus | reverse complement strand
CCCCTCTCTCTCTCCCCCCCTCTCTTTCCCCCTCTCTGCCCTCCCCCTCTCTCCCCCCGTAACTTAGGTCGGTAGAAGAAGCAGCCAAAATCATAGTTGAAACTTGTCGACATTTGACACCGTCTACTATTTCTTACCGGGACACGGTGAAAAGAAGTGCCCAAATCACACTAGGTATTAGGACTCGTCGAAACAAAACTTTGCGGGAAAGAAACTTCTTCGTTTCATTTGACAGGCTGGATTTCTGCTGCAGCTGCTGCTGCTGCTGCTGCTGCTGATGATGATGTTGCTGCTGCTGTTGTTGTGGTCACTTTACTAACTGAAGTCTAATCATTTCATTGTGGTTGCCGGTCTCTGATCTGTTAGTGTGTGTGTGTGTGTGTGTGTGTGTGTGTGTGTGTGTGTGTGTGTGTGTGTGTGTGTGTGTGTGCTACTTTCGGGAAAGATTTACTGGTGGTCCGGGTATAGACGTCGTAGGTGAAGAAGCTGTCGACATTGTCATGGACAGTACAGTTCTTGACGTGGCTGTGGTCGGATTCAGTCCTCGTGTGTCAGCTTAGGAAGGTTTCACTGTGAGACCTGTGAAATGATCAGAATGTGGATCTTATTTCTCATTTCTTCCATTGTCTTCTTTCTTTTTGTTTCAGTTGTTTCCGTTTTTTCTCTCTTTTGTTTTCTTCGTGGGGAAAATGTGGTCGTCGTCGTCGTCGTCATCATCATCATCATCATCATCATCATCATCATCATCATCATCATCATCATTATCACCTCCTCCTCCTCCTCTTCCTCCTCCTCCTCTCCTGCTGCTTCTTCTTCTTCGTCGTCGTCGTCATCATCATCATCATCATCATCATCATCATCATCATCATCATCATCATCATCATCATCATATCATCATCGTCATCATCATCATCATCATCTTCTTCTTCTTCTTCTTCTTCTTCGTCATCACCCTTCTACTCTCCTTCTTTTCTTCATCCTCGTTCTATCTTTCTCCTTCATCTTCTCCCTCTCCCTCCTCCCCCTCCCCCTCCTCCTCTCCTCCTCCTCCTCCTCCTCCTCCCCCCTCCAGTTTAACGTATTGAACTAGTAGATTGCTTGCTCTGCTCGGCTGCACGCGGCTAGTGCGTTGGAAAGGCTTTCTCACAGCACTCGTTCATTTTTCATCGCACTGCCGACGGCAAACCAAGTCTTTATAGAGCCAGTTGAGGTCGAAGTGCCGACTAACGCGAGAGTTTCATGCCAGCGTGGCAGATGGTTCGGTGACTGCACTCCCCCTTCCACCCCATCAGAGGGGACGAAATCACTGTCAGCAGATTTTTTTTTTCAGGTTAGAATCGGCATCGTGTTGTGTAATCAGCTGTTTGTTGGCCGTTGTACGTTCGACGTCACGGATCAGGGCAGTCAAAACTGGTGTCATGAATGCTGGCCTGACCAAAACTAGTCCTGACGAGGGTGACGTAGTCAGATGCCAAAAAATGGCGAGTCTAAAACTAGTAGTGACTAGAGTGATTGTCAGGTGCCGAATAATGGACTACTTAAAGTCAGTCCTGACCAGGGTGATTTAGTCAGGTATCGAACAATGACTAACTGAAACTAGTCCAGACTAAAGTGACTTGTCAGGTGCCAAACAGTGGCCTAACTAAAACTGGTCCTGACTAGGATGATTTAGTCAGGTCACAATGGACGGCCTGAATAGTCCTGACTAGGGTTATTTAATCAGATGTCAAATAATGGTGTCATTAAAACTAGTCTGGATTAGAGTGATTTTGTCAGGTGTCAAATAATGGTCGAACTGAACTGAAACTAGTCATGACTAAGAGTGATGTGGACTGATGATGAGCAGTGACCTGACGAAACTACAAATCTTGATTGACTAGGGTGATTTTGTCACGTGTCAAATACTGGCCAAGTAAAACTAACCTTGACACGGGGTGATTTTGTCACGTGCCAAATGTTGGCCACTAACTAATGTTGACACAAGATTATTTTTCGTCACGTGCCAAAGACTGGCCAAGTAAAACTAATCTTGACATGGGGGATGATTTAGTCTCGTGCCAAATACTGAAACTAGTCTTGACAAGCATGGTTTAGTCACGTGCCAAATACTGGTCAACTGAAACGCGTCTTGACAAGTGTGATTTGGTTATGTACCAAATACCGGCCAACTAACACAAGTCTTGATCTAGTCACGTGCCAAGTACTGGCAAAGTAGACTCAGTTTTGTCGAACGTGATTTGGCCTTTTGTAGTAAAGGCCTTACTACATTTTGAGCAGTGCTGCCGCATCTTTGATACCAATGATCATGGCGCTAATCGTTCACCACACGGAGAATAGTTCGACGATTGTTTTGATTCGGGAGATCGTCAACCTCTAGGTCCTGGTCGCTAATAGCTAGCCTGTTACTGCATTGGGCAAATCGGCTTTCAAGGCAACTTTTAGGACAGAAGCCAAGTCGCGAGCGATGCTATTTTTGGCTGAAGCAAGGTGTGTATGACGCTATGTGGCGGCTGGTATTGATTTCTCTGGTTTGCTGCGGCTGTAAATCGACAGGCGGGGAAAGAGCGGGAGAGAGAGAGAGAGAGAGAGAGAGAGAGAGAGAGAGAGAGAGAGAGAGCGAGAGTGTGGTGTGTGTGTGTGTGTGTGTGTGTGTTCAACGAACGGAAGCTTTTTCCTCCTTGTTGTGAAAGTTCACAAATACTGCAGTACGAAGCAGAATTTTTCAATGAGAGAGACTGTCTACGAAGAGAGAGAGAGAGAGAGAGAGAGAGAGAGAGAGAGAGAGAGAGAGAGAGAGAGAGAGTCAAATAGCTCCGCAACAACAAATCGGTTGTGCAGTTTCACTCCCCCTCCTCTCTCCTCTACCTCCCCCACCTCTGTCATTCCCCTCATTTCACACCTTTTTCCTAGCTGCGTCCTCTCCCCCACCTCGCCACTCTCTGCTCCTCAGACCCCCTACTTTCTGCCTTTTCCATCCGCCTACCTCTCCTCTGTGTCGTGTTCAACAGCGTTGTTATCTAATGTGTCAACAAACAAACAAACATCATAAATGGACTAGTTGATTGAATATGGCGGGTAAACAGATCGATGAATGAGTTAGTGGGGAAATATTCCAACAGATCAATGAATGAAGCAGAATAAAACAGATTTGCGAAATTCAAAAGAAATTTGAAAAAAAAAAAAAAAAGAAAAAGAAAAGAATAAACAGCAGGGAAAAAAGAATTCAGCAGTGCTGTTTCTGTACGTGCCGAGGAATGTTCACCAAACGAGCGCTTTGTGTCTGGTCATCAGATGGTTGACCGGCGAATTCCTGTGGCTTTTACCGTATGTTTTTGCTTCCTGCTTGTCCTGGGGTGTCTGTTGTTCTATTCACTGCTGGGGCTGGACACTTGGGAGAGGTTTGATATAGCAGCGCGAATTGTAATAACTGCGCAGAATGTAACAACGTTACTCTTTCTCTCTCTCTGTCTCAGTCTCAGTCTCTGTCTGTCTGTCTGTCTGTCTCCCTCTCCTCTCTCTCTCTCTCTCTCTCTCTCTCTCTCTCTCTCTCTCTCTCTCTCTCTCTCTCTCAGATTTTTAGTTTGTTTTTGTTTAGATATAGATCCATAGTCATGTTTTTTTATGACCACTCTTAATTTCTCTTTAGAGATGATACAATGCTCTTGACTTTCTCCCTCTCGCTCTCCATCCCCCCCCCCCCCCCCCTCTCTCTCTCTCTCTCTCTCTCTCTGTCTCTCCAGTGGCAGTCGGTCGGTCGGAGGAAGTACATGTCTGGGTACTTTCCCCCATTCGGTGGCTATCGCACTGTGGCTGATGACACAGCGTCATTGAACAGCTGAAGAGCAGCTCTTAGGACGACAGGCATGAGAAGTCAGTGTCTATAGATGGGTCCTAGGTTGATTAAGCGGCACAGGCGGTGACGACAGCTATAGGGGCACAGGCAATGACGACAGCTATAGTAGTAGTAGGAGTAGTAGTAGTAGTAGTAGTTGCAGAAGAAGAAGAAGAAGCAGTAGTAGTAGTAGTAGTAGTTGTTGTATCATTCGTCTTCCTCTCTTCTCTTCTTCTTCTTCTTCTCCTCCTACTTCTACTACTGCTACTTCTACTACTTCTCTCTCTCCCTCTTCTTCTTCTTCTTCTTCTTCTTCTTCTTCTTAAGAGTACTTATACTGAGCCTGTACTCGGTCAGAGCCTAAGCTGTACGTGCTTTATAATGCAGTCTTTCATTGACGCAACGGTACCTGGGTAGAGCCGACTGAGGAGCTGCCTGCTGGCGCTGCATTTTGGTCGTTTCCCCTTTCGTTCAGTCTGTCAGACGCCCAGTTTTTCATTTATGATTTCTCATTATCTCGGTGCATGCTACGTACGTGTCCATGTGTCATCCATACTAGCGGTCAAACTGGCCTTCTCTTCCCAAAGTTGATCATGGGACTGCACGTGGGTGCAAAAATGTTATGCGAGCGCTCACACACGGGAATTTATGTTTTTAGTCTCATTTGAAGGACTTGTTTGGAAGTGGAGTTAGAATCAGTGTTAGCTCCGAGGGAAAAAATCCCCTCTGTACGAAATGTCCGGCGGAGATGCGAACCCGCAACGAGGATCACACAGGATCAGGAGTCCGGGGCTCCACCGGCTGAGCGATTCCGGCCTCACTGTAACCGCTAAACATGATTTGCTGTGGACATCCTTGATAGCTTTCAAAATTGGCTGCGCACAGCTGTCAGGGAAAATAGGTCACAGGGAAAGGGGACGTACGCACGCGCGCGCGCGCGCGCGCGTGTGTGTGGCGTGCGTGTGTGTGTGTGTGTGTGTGTGTGTGTTGGGCAGGGAGTTGGGGGAAGGGGAGGGGAGTTAGCCTCAGCACGGCAGTAGAGGGGCCCATAGTCAATTGATGGATAGTGACGTTAACGTCTTCTCAGCCCGAGGCTCTGAAGTACACAACGCAGTCATGGATTTGTTCATCGTCACGGTTACTGCACGTGGCACACCCCCCTCCCCCCTCCTCCCCTACATACCCCCCCCCCCCCCTCCCCCTCTCAGCCGCGCATTTAAATCGCTGTACTGAGGCGAGTTCAATTTCAACCTTAATTACAGAATCAATGGCGGTGGTGTGCGTGTGGGAGTGGCGTTGGATGTAGAGTAGTATAATGCTCTCTCTCTCTCTCTCTCTCTCTCTCTCTCCTCTCTCTCCTCTCCTCTCTCTCTGTCTCTGTGTGTGTGTGTGTGTGTGTGTGTGTGTGGTTTAGAGCTTGCATATGACTTCGAGGTGTGTGTGTGTTGGGGGGGGTGGGGGGGGGGGGGTGTGCTGCGCGCGCGTGTGCGTGTGTGTGTGTGTGTGTGTGTGTGTGTGTGTGTTCTTCCGTGTGTGTGTGTGTGTGTGTGTGTGTGTGTGTGTGTGTGTGTGTGTGTTCGCTGTGCTTTAATTGACAGCACATTCGACATTCGTTTCGGTTCTGTGGTGGGGTCAGTGAAGGTAGGTAATTAGTACCAAGTTAATTAAGTGGACTTACTCGTCACTATCAACCAATTTTTAGAGGTGGTGGGGAATGGGGAGAAAGTGGTGGTGGGGGTGAGACGGAGTGGACGGGGCGGGGAAAACGCAGGATAGACGGAGTGGACGGGGGGGGGGGGGGGGGGGGGGGGGGGGGGGGGGGGGGACGGGTGGGGGGGAAGGTGGGTGGGTGGGTGTAGTAGTGATGTTTGGAAATATTTGCGTTATGTGGGCAAACTACTGTTAAAGTACGAACTGTGGAAGTGAACTCGACAAGTATTTTGTAGGGCGCCTTTTATACACACACACACACACACACACACACACACACACACACACACACGCACACGCGCGCGCGCGCATACACACGCATACACACAAACACGCGCGCGCGCGCACTCACACCCACACACACATAGTCACACACGCGCACGCATGCACGCACATGCACGAACGCACTCATGCACGCACGCACGCACGCACGCAAACGCACACATTTGCATGTGCGACGTTCTCGTGCAATTACGGCGATCGGGTCAAATGGCAGAGGTCAGAGACGGCAGTTGATTCATCTTCTCCCCGAGGTCGTCCGGAAATCGTCTATCAGGGTCCCCCCTCCCCCCCCCCCCCCCCACCACGCACACACTCGCCCTCACCCCTCCCCAACACACCCCTGTCCCCGTCCCCTTCCTCCCAGATGACGGGGTTCAGTGTCCGTGCGATTTTGGGCTTTTCACTTCCGGCCAGCCTGACCGACAGGCCGAACTGTTCTGACGCTGTATGTGAAAGGACAGGAAATGAAAAGAAAGATCTCTAGGAAAGACGCTAGCGAAGAGAGCTGGGGGGAAAGGGGACGGTTCCAAAACAAAGCCCAGGTTTGACTGTCGTTGGATGTGGTCACAGGCCACCATTAGGATGTTCACACAACGTAAGCCGTGTGAGCGTTTTGAGGCCTGCCGTAAATTTGAGCCAGCGTTTAATGTTAATCTGATAACTGATCAAAAGGAGAACTTCCCACCAACTATTTCCTGGAGGGAGTATTTCCACCGATGAGATCACAGTCTTCAAATACATGATCTTCCTTTTAGTTGACGTCACATTTCAGGCCTTTTGCACTCACCCATGACCTATCTTTGTGCCAGCTGGAAGCTGCTAAATATTCCCATTCCTTGGATTTTAATCTGTCTGCTGGGAACCACCTGGCTTATACCTTGATGGCCATATGAAAGGAAAGGAGAATCAACTTTCAGACATAACACAAATTCTCAAAACAATCTAATTGCGCCAGTCTATAAATACTTGACTCCTTAAGCAAGGCCTTGGCGCATCAGTTTTTGGTGGTGTGCAGCCTGTGTTTCTCCGGTCATGTAGATATTGGCTGTGAAGCTGACTCCCAAACAGTTGACCCGCTGCCAGTTGAAGGGTGGGTGGTAAGATTTCCTTCTGTTCCAGGCCCTTTTTCTTTAGTTTTGCGGTAACCATGGAACTGACAGGTTGGCAACCAGAGGGAAGAGAGGGAGGGGGGAGGAAGGGGAGGGGTACGGTTGGCGTTGGGAATGTGGAGGAGCTAGCGTTTTTGTTTTGTTTTGTTGTTTGTTTATATTATTATTATTTTTTTTTTTTTTAACTGGACAGCGAACCATACAGCCATGTATTTCCCCGAGTTAGGGGAGAGTGGACGGAATTGAAGAAGAAGGAAGGAAGGGGGGGGGGGGGGGGGGGGGGGGGGGGGGGGGGGGGGGGGGGGGGGGGGGTGGGAAAGCAAAGGGGGGTGTTGGGGGGGGGGGGTTACTGAAATCCTATAACCCACTCGTTTTTTGGGGTTTGTTTGCTTTTTTGTTTGTTGTTGTTGTTGGTGTTGCCAAAGTCGCGCCGCGATTTAAGCAGGTGAGTATAGTCGGAGATAAATCCCACTTTTTTTTTGCCTATCTTTTTCTTTCTTTCTTTCTTTCTGTCTTCTTTTGTTTGTTTGTTTGTTTTTTTTTTGTTGTTTTGTTGCCAAAGTTGCAAAGTCGCGCGATTAAGAGGTTGAGTATAGTATGCGATACGGACGGCGCGCCATTCCATACCAGTCCTGAGTGAAGTCGTGCACGTTGGACCACAGACACACCTTCAGTGATTGACTCAAGCCAGCGCTGTGACTGACACAACCCACGTTGATGGACAGGGTGCTCAGTGGAGGATGGGGGATCAGTGTTGTATCAATAACATCCGGTGAATATCTTCGCCCTTGTACATGGCCAGACATTTCCGAAGACACATTGTCAGCTCGTTTTCATTTCTGACCTTTCACCTCGCTTAGAGCGCGTGCATCTGTGAACATGGGAATAAATGTCAGTGGCAGAAAAGGGAATTATGTCTGTGAACAAGGGCACGAATGTCAATGGCAGAAAGGAGGAAATTATGTCTGTGAACAAGGGCACGAATGTCAGTGACAGAAAAGAGAAAATTATGTCTGTGAACAAGGGCACGAATGTCAATGGCAGAAAGGAGGAAATTATGTCTGTGAACAAGGGCACGAATGTCAGTGACAGAAAAGAGAAAATTATGTCTGTGAACAAGGGCACGAATGTCAATGGCAGAAAGGAGGAAATTATGTCTGTGAACAAGGGCAACGAATGTCAGTGATTGAGGAGGAAGGTGTAACTACTGTTACGATGCTGCTGTACTGAAACAACACTGAACGTTAGCGGTAAGACAACGGTTGGCTAAGTTTGACGTGCGTTACCTGCAGTAGTAGTTTTGAGTCTTCTCCATTTTGCCTCTGCTCCACTGTAGACGATTCTGCTTTCAGGTCATCCATAAGCTGTTGAAGCTCATGCTTCTCAGCTGATGAGACGGCCTTCAATTGCTTCTTCTGATTTCTGTTTTTGGATGTTATCCATTTCTCTTTCTCTCTCTCTCTCTCTCTCTCTCTCTCTCTCTCTCTCTCTCTCTCTCTCTCTCTCTCTGGCGTGAGGATTTCTAAAGATTTCTCTCTGAACTGTAGCTGTTTTAGTCCAGAGGGTTTATGTGCAGGTTCTGTATGCAGCATTCTCCAAATGCGGCCATTCTCAGCTCCTGTGTGTTCTTTCCTATCAGTGCATCAAGCTGAAGGGTTTGTGGAGAGAGAGAGAGAGAGAGAGAGAGAGAGAGAGAGAGAGAGAGAGACAGAGACAGACAGACAGACAGACAGACAGAGAGAGACAGAGAGACAGTGTGAGACAGAGATACAGAGGAGAGAGAGAGAGAGAGAGAGAGAGGGGGGGGGGGGGAGGGAGGGAGGGGAGGGAGGGAGGGGGACTAGCCATCAGCTGATAACAGAAATCTTTGAAGACGCTGTAATTATAAACAAGGGTGTGGCAAGCACGTATTGGAGAATTGTGAAAGCATTGTGTGTGTGTGTGTGTGTGTGTGTGTGTGTGTGTGTGTGTGTGTGTGTGTGGTGGCGCGCGCGCGTGCGGAGTGAGCGTGCGTGTTTATGGGTGCGTGGGTGTAGGTGAGTGTGCGTGCATGCCCTACAGTTTACATGTCAAACGCCCAGGTATGCATACAAATGACACACATGTGCGTGACATCCTTAGTCAGCAAAACGTTGCTTGATGTCACTGCCGACTTAACGGCACGCGAGAAGCACAAGGCCCTCTGTTCACCCACCCCCATCCCACCCCTTCCCACGTTCAGCACAGCCCTTGTGGCCACGACGAACTGGTGGGGCGCCAGAATGAAGCAGTGAATCAAAACATTCACCGGTTCAGTTCAGGCTCCATGACAATCCTTTCATTCCTTCCTCATTGTGACGAGAGTTGGGAGTCGAGAGTTGGTATGGAATAGGTCGGTGTTGTCCTCTGGGGGAAGGATTTGGAATATTTTCTCTACTAGAGTTATGTTGAAATTTCACCTCCACCCTCTCTCTCTTACTAGTATTATGGAAAGAGCAACTTTCCAGTACTCGTCATCGAAAGAAATTTTTATTTTTTTCTCGGGACTTAAAGTACCCAGTAGTGGCCCAGGGATACGTTTCCTTAGGCTTGTACTCTTAAAAGTACTTGTAGCTCCGAGAGACAGAATTAGAGAGTTAAAACACACTCAATACTGATTGAACAACAAAGAACTAACACAAGTTAAGGACACTTTCACACATCAACTTCACTTGTTTAAATACCAGGGTGAAATTTTCGAATCTATGTCACAAAGAGTCAGTCAGGCTGAGTTTTGGTTCACACTGTGTAATCATTAAGAGAGGGAAAGTTCTGGATGAGTTGAGTTGGACATCACTTGGATTATCAGAACTTATCTGATGTTAGAGAAGAAAGTTGATCTCACTCTTATTCCTGGTGACTGATCCACGTCTATGGAGACCTGCTGCTCAATTGCTGGGCTGTGGTGTTTTTGTTCATTACCAGGTGTGCCTAGGGTAGATAGGGACCCAGGTTCTAAAACAAACAGAACCTGGTCTGTAGTTAAGTAGCTGAGAGTTTGGCTTGTCGAGTTCACACACTTGCCTTCTGACTTTTCAGAAAATGTGTAAGGTCTCAGGCAACAAAAGATTAGGCTAGCATGAATATTTCTGCCACACTTCTCAATCACCACTTCTGTTCAGATTTTGAGTGAAGTTTAATAAAGGGTAGGAGACAGTAATACAGTGCTAAACAATTCTAGTCAAATATCTCTTCAGTGTTTCTTATGAATTAGATTGCAGTAACTTGGAATACACTAAGCTGAAGTACGCATGTGGTGTAGAATTAAGAGTCACACACTACAAAGCATTCCACCATCAACCGTATTCCTAAATCATCTTAATAGTTTTCACCTAGTATAGGTGAAAGTTAAAGTCAACGTGGTGACAGCCCTGATATGGCCCTTTGTGGTCAGCTAGGCTATAAGCAACATTACCTTACCTTATCTAGTATAACCATACTGCTTTTCCAATCAGAATTTATCATTCAGTTATCATCTTAACAGGTTGAATTGCACATTGGCAAAAGTCAGATTGTACACAAAGGAAGGTGGTCAGATTAGTAACAAAGACCGTAACCAAGCATGGTAATAGCTTGTACCGATTTGTGGCAAACAAACTATTTCAACAGAACACTCATTCCTCATCTTGCTAGATGTTGCCAATTATTGGCAAAAAGTTATACTGTTAAACTACGTACACTCAATGCATAGTCTCAAAATTTAGAAACACATTTTCAACTTACAATCAATGCATGGTCTCAAAATTTAGAAACACAGTTTCAATGTACAATCAATGCATAGTCTCAAAATTTAGAAACACAGTTTCAACGTACAATCAATGCATAGTCTCAAAATTTAGAAACACAGTTTCAACTGACAGTTCTGGGAGATCAGTGAATCCTAGGTAAGGAGATTCAGAGCAAGTGAGATAACCATGCACTCTCTCTGGTTTACCCCTGTTGTCTTTGTGGCTACACTGTATTGTTCTATTAAGAGCTGGTCTGAGGATGCAGTGATTGTTCACCAGGGGTTTCCCTTTTTATAGGCCAGACTATTCTGGTTCCTGTTCTGGTTGACTTTGTGACACTAAAGACAAAGAAAAGGGAGGGGAGGGGGCTGGTCATCCCCCACCCCCTACTGTGGAAGGGAACAGTTTCGAACATTGGAAAATACGCTTGCGCTGTAACAGTTGGGGGTGTTTTACAGCGCCTATATCAGCACATGCCAATTCACAAAGCACTGTTCAACATAATTGCATCATTTGCAAGCTGCACGTATGCCTGTCAGCATGTGGGTGGTGAATATGGGGGGGGGGGGGGGGGGGGGGGGGGGGGGGGGGGGGGGTAGGGGTATGCGAGTAGAGGGCCCAGTGTCTTTGTGTTCAGTGGAAACTTTCCTGTTCCGTTGTAGTGCTATCAGCTAAGGGAGGGTAGAGCAGCGAGGGGGGGGGGGGTGGGGGGAGGGGGGACATGGTTGACATAGTTACAAAGCAGGCAACATAGTTACAAAGCGATGTAAACTTATTCTGTAACAAGGTGGCCACTTCAACCAGACTGTGGGGAGAAGAAGTGAGCAGGGTGAGGGTTTGAGAGAGGAAGGAAAGGGGAGGGGGGGGGGGGGCGGCAGTGTAAACGTTATTGGCGCTTGTGAGACAAAAGGGAGGAGAGAAAGAAAGAAGGGGAAAGAAGGGGAGAGTAGGGGGGGGGGGGGGTGGGGGATAGTTGTACAGTTTGTACAGTTTGGACTAGAGTGTGTTTGGGACCGATTGGGTGGAGTTGTCAAATGACTTGCCACACACTCATCCTCCCCTCCCCCTCTTCTACATTTCCTTTCACTGTCTCTCGACTTCGTCGTCAGATAGGCATGCCCCCCCCCCCCCCCCCCCCCCCCCCCCCCCCACATCCCCCGCCACCCCCCCCACACCCTCATTCCCCCCCCTTCCCTCCACCTCCTGCATACACCCCCCCCCCCTGTTCTACCCCCCCAATCCCGACTTTTTCCCCACCCCCCCTGGCCTCCATGTCGCTTCACCCCCCCCCTTCGTCCACAACTCCCTTCCCCCTGCCACCCCCACCCATCTTCCACCCCACCTTCCATTTTCCCTTTTCCCTTCCCGCTCTCCTGCCAACCACATTTTTCCACTTTTTCGATTATTTTTTTTTCCTGAGATCCCACCTCCAAAATGCCCTCCCCCTACCCCCCTCCGACCCTTCTCTTCCTATCTTTTACTCGATCCCCACTCGCCTCCCTTCTTTTCTCCTCTGTCCACTCTCCTCCCTGCTTATGGACGTGCATGAACTGTCAGTAATCCTTGGTATGTTGTGCCAGTTATTTCTGTCACTCACAGCCTTTGGGAGTCTGTATCGATCCGAATCTTTCTGTATCGATCCGAATCTTCTCTGTATCGATCCGAATCTTTCTGTATCGATCCGAATCGTCCCAACTACCGTTTTATCGTTCAGGAGACACAGCGCGCGTATCAGATATTAACGCTTGGTTGACTTCAGTAGACTCCGTTCGGATAATGACGTTGTGTGTATGTGTGTGTGTCGTCATTTGCTATTCCGCGCCATTAGTTCTGTTCGGCTCCTTACAGAGGATGCGTCCGAGACCAAAACCTGTGCTCTTATCCAGTCAAGGTTTGGTTACTGTACCTCTCTCCTCTCCTCCCTCCCCCCCCCCCCCCCCCCCCCCCCCCCCCCCCCCCCCCCCCCCCCCCCCCACCTCGATTTCTCTCCTTCCCCCTCTCCCTCCCTACCCCTCCCTCTCTCTAATGTAGCCTTCATAAGAGGCCAGGACCTACATATGAATACAAATTTCTGAATTTGAGTCTCCCTCGCTGTCTGTCTGTCTTTGTCTGTGTGTCTGTCTGTATTTCTGTCTGTATGTCTGTCTGTCTGTCTGTCAGTCTCTGTCCCTCTCTCTTGCTGGTTGTCTAAAACGTCTTAATCATCTGTGAAAAATGCTGTCGTAACACACACACACACACACACACACACACACACACACACACACACACAACACACACACACAAGAGAGAGAGAGAGAGAGAGAGAGAGAGAGAGAGAGAGAGAGAGAGAATTATTCTCGGGTTTCGTCCAGTCCTCGTCAGAAAGCTAAATCGTCAGTAATAGCACCTGCCCCGCTGGACTTGAGTCATGTGTTGAGCAGATGAGTTTTCACTTGAGCCAAGCTGAGGAAGAGAGAGAGGTGGAGAAGGGGAAGGAGGGAGAGGCACACACACACACACACACACACACACACACACAACACACACACACACACAACAGAGAGACAGAGAAGAGAGAGAGAGAGAGAGAGAGAGAGAGAGAGAGAGAGAGAATTCATGTCATCCATGCTTAGTCATGCGTGTGTCGAGTATGTGCTGCTCACTGGGGCATGTTTCGCGTGAATTCTCAGTGTGTGCTTGCCTAGTTTTATAACCCCACTCCCTCCCGCTAAACCCCTCCTCCTCCCACTCTCCCCTCTTCACCTTCACTCCCTCCTCTTCCTGCCCTTGCCCCCTCCTTTCCCCTCACCCCCCCCTACCGCCCCCACCCCACCCCCCCCCCCCCCACCCCCCCCCCCAACCCCCCCCCCCCCCCCCCCCCCCCCCCCCACCCCCCCCCCCCCCCCCCCCCCCCCCCCCCCCCCCCCCCCCCCCCCCCCCCCAGTTGTATGGAGGTAGCCCCCCCACGAGGACACCCCCCCCCTTGTAGTACCCCCCCCACTTCTTGCCCCCCCACCCCTCCCACCCCATCCCCTGTTTCTGTCAATGTTGTATGGAGGTAGCGTCACGAGGACAGTTTGACCTTGTAGTACTTAGCCTTCTTCTTGCCACCCCCCCCTCCCACCCCATCCTTCCCCCTCCCGCCTTCCACAGCTCTGTCCTCCCCAACCCCCCCCCCCCCCTGCCTTTTCATATCCCCTTCCCCCCACAACACCCTCCCACCCTCCCCATTTTGTGTGTAATATCTAATACAGGTAGCGGAATGTGGTCTGTGACCCGAGCTCAGTTAGCCCCATCCCCCAACCCCTCCTAACCCTTTGCTTGTGTAATATTTATCCATAGAGGTAGAGAGGAGTGGGATCAGGTGACTTGAACTCAGTGTCTTCTGACCTCCACCCTCCCCCCCCCCCCCACGCTTCCCACCGCCTGTTTGTGTGATATTTATGAATACAGGTAGAGAGGAGTGTGATCAGGTGACTTGAACTCTGTCTTCTGACCTCCCCCCCCCCCCCCCCCCCCCCCCCCCCCCCCCCCCCCCTCCCCACCTCCCTCTTCTGCTTGTGTAATGTTTATCAGTAATACAGGTAGAGAGGAGTATGATCATGTGGCCTGAAATAGACGTCTTCTGACCTCCCCCCACCCCACCCTCATCCCAGCTTGTGTGAACTTCATGAGCAAGGGTGGAGGATGCGCTCACGTGGAGTGTCCAGCTCTTCACACGATGCATACACACTCAGATGTTTAGAAACACTCGTGTGCTTGTGCGCGTAGGCACACACACACACACACACACACACACACACACACACACACACACACACCACACACACACTCCGACCTACACACACACGTACACACACACACGTGCGTGCACACACGCACACACACACACACACACACACACACACACACACACACTCATGTACACACATATATACACACATGTACGCACAGCACAATCACTCACACACACACACACACACACACACACACACACACACACACACAACACACACGCACGCGCGCGCGCGCGCGTGCGCGTACACACACACACACGTGTGTGTGCGTGTGTGTGAGCACACACGTGTGTGTGTGTGTGTGTGTGTGTGTGTGTGTGTGTGTGTGTGTGTGCCTACGCGCACAAGCACACGAGTGTTTCTAAAGATGGGCGTTGAAACCTAAGAGGTCAAAAACGCGTCCGTGTTTTGTCTTGTGATCCGCGTTTGTCCATGTCGTTTGGCGGAGCCATTTCGAACTCGGTTTTTTTTTTTATTTTTTAAAGATTGCTCTTCCTTTAGTTTATGCCTGCCTTAGCTCGCTCCTGGTTTTCTCCTAGCTTATGTCACAGCAGCCTTCTGCTGTCCGTATTTTTTTTTATATATATTTTTTTTTCGTTGGCCAGGAGTACCTTCTTGTCTTTCATCGTAGTGATAGCCCTCAAAGCATCACGTGACATCGATGCAAGGGAATAACTAAATTTGTTGCTCCCCCTCTCCCTCCCCCCTCCCCTTTCTCCCTCCCCCCCCCCCTTACTCGCCCTAATTTCTTCCCAGGTCAGTCAGTGTTCTTGTAATGCCTTTCCTTCAGTGCATTTTTTTTTTTTTTTTTTTGTCAGCGCTTCCATTCCGCCACCGACTCCCCCTCCTTCCTCTCCCACTCCCCCTTTTTTCTGTAAGTGTTTTTTTCTACCCCGCTTTCTCACCCCCCAACCACTCTCTCTCCTCAGACTACCTGCCCCCCCCCCCCCCCCCCCACGCCACGCCCACACCCGTTTCTATCTTTTCCTGTCTTACGTCATCGTCTTCCACACTCCTCCTCCCCATCTTCCCCCCATCCCGCCTTACAGCCTCACGCGCCTTCTACCTCCACCCCCCCCCCACCCCTCCTCACCCCCTGCAGTGGGTGCACTCACCTTATCCCCGACACTGCCCCCCCCCCCCCTCCTCCCCTCCTCCCCTCCCCTCCCTTTCAGTCCTGTTGCTGGCACCAGTCCACAAATGTTTGCCCTGGGCCTAATTCAGGATGTGATTCGTTCTGAAAGCTATGCCGTCTGGAACTCGGCTCTCTCTCTCTCTCTCTCTCTCTCTCTCTCTCTGTCTCTGTCTCTCTCTCTCTCTGTCCTTGCTCTCTCTCTCTCTCTGTGTCTTTTGCTCCTCACTCTCTCACTCTCTCTCTCTCTCTCTCTCTCTCTCTCTCTCTCTCTGGTGTGTGTGTGTGCCTCTTCTGTCTGGGGGGGGGCTCTCTCTGTCTGTCTGTCTGTCTCTCTCTCTCTCTCTCTCTCTCTCTCTCTCTCTCTCTCTCTCTCTCTCTCTCTCTCTCTCTCTGTGCGTGTTGTGTGCCCCCCCTCTCTCTCAGTCTCTCTCTCTCTCTCTCTCTCTCTCTCTCCTCTCTCTCTCTCCCTCCCCCCTCCCCCTCTGTGTGTGTGTGTGTGGTGTGTGTGTGTGTGTGTTGTGTGTACGCGCGCGCGCGCGCGCGCGCCTCTATCTTTCTCTGTATGTGTGTGCTCTCTCTATCTCTCGTCTCTCTCTCTCTCTCTCTTTGTGTGTGGTGTGTGTGTGTGTGTTGTGTGTGTGTGTGTGGTGTGTGTGTGTGTGACCTGAAGGGGAAGTGTAAAAGTAAGGCAGAATGACTTGTATGACATAATCGGAGCCGACAGGTCTCGTCATGTTAAACCCAGAAGAGCAACACCAAATCTCTTACGCTGAGTCTCGGTGAAGACAAATGATAGGGTTTAACAAGTCAGTAAATACGTTGGTGAATGAACGTGCAAACATATGGAATAGACAACCATGCAATAATGGGGAAACAATCGTTTGCAAAGTTCTGAGCATTCGTTTGTTTTCATGATTCATGTAAGATTCTTTTTCAACCCATATTCTCTTTTTGTGGACACTTTTGAGTTCTTCTCTCTGAGGAACAATATTTCTGTGTTTGTTTGTTGCTTTTGTAATTTTTGTACTGCGTTGATATTGGTGTTTTCTTAGCTCCTATGGTGTCCTCTGCGTGTGGAATGCCTTTCCGGGATTCCCAGAGAGAAAGTGAGGAGTTCTGTCACAGATGCCAGAGAGGGTGACTGTTCATTGTCCTGTTCCCTGTACCTGTGTGCCTCTTTGTCTGTGTGACCGCCTCTGTCTGATTGTCCGTCACGCTTCTTTTTTTTCGGTTGTCTCTGTGTGTGTGTGTCTGTCGCTGTCTCTCTGTCTCTGGCTGCCTGTCTCTCTCACACACACTCTCTCTCCCCTCTCTTTCTCCTTCCTCTCCCCCCTCTCTCCCCTCTCTCCTCCTTCCACCCCTCCCCTTCTTTATCCCCCATTCTCTCTGAACCCAGTCCTTGACACATGTCTTCCATCGCTCTCTTTCGCGACCTACTCTCTTCCAGGTCTTACCCTATCCCTCCCCCCTCCGTCCCCACCCTCCTTTTGTCCATTTTGGTTGGGTTGGTAAAAAGAAAAAAAAAAAGGCACTTTTTTTTTTGCTTCACCCTCCTCCCCACCCTCAATTCCCTTTCTCCTCTGCCTACCACCCCCTTCCCTTGGTCCCCATTGTTTCATTGGGTGGCAGTGAAGATTACCTGGAATGACGTCATAGACGTCTCGTGAACCTCATTGTGCCAGAGGTACAAACAGTTGTGGTCCGGTGTGCAGACAGGTCGTGTGTCAAGCATTGTTCTGTCCACGTGCAACTCGTAGGGCTCATAGAGCCACGCGCACGTGCTCAGCACGTGCGAGCGTGTGTTGCATGCACGCGGATGTGAATACTGTGTACTCGGCCAAGATTGTGATGAGACAGAGGAAAACTCTGTGTGTGTGTGTGTGTGTGTGTAAGAGAGAGAGAGAGAG
>JADBJO010001347.1:65000-77500 GCA_016801955.1 Conus betulinus | reverse complement strand
TTGTATGTCATTATGCAACAACAAAGCTTCTGTTACTGTTAAGCACGTGTTGTTCCCAGTCATTAATCACTCCCCACTCAATGTGTTTCGTTATAAACTCATTGCACTCAAAGTGGTGCACGGTAATATACCTTCAAAGTGATGATTATTTTACCATCTTAACAAAATGCAGTGCTGCATCATTCAAGCTGCCACCCATTGTCTCCCTCTCCCACCTCCGCGCCTCCAAAATAACGTTTAAAATGTTTTAACCCCCCCCCCCCCCTCTCCCAAAGGTGCTCTGTCACTCGGTTACACCCGTCCTCCCCTCTTCCCAAAGGTCCTTCCCCATAACGTTTAACGATGCTGAGTTCCTCGCTTTCAAACAAAGATGTGCCTGCTGTGTATTCTCAAGCAAAATACTGCTTGGTTATTGTCCCGTAGGCAGAGCAGTGGTTAGCTATTCACCCCCACAGAGCCGTGTATATTCACACCCCTCCCCCAACAAATGGCGGTATTTATTCACCTTTCACAAAGCAGTGTTGTTCACCTTTTCACAGAGCCCCGCGTTAGTGATTCGTCCCATGGACAGAAGTGCTTTGTCTCTCTCACTGAATCCTTGTGTGCTCCTTTACTCAGTGTTTTGCTAGTCGCCCTTCGCAATGCACTGCATAGCTATCCCCAACCCCCAACCCCCTCCCCAAGCAAAGCAAATCTGAGCATAGTTTCTTTTTTACACCTCCCCTCCTCCACATAAAGCAATGCTTACTTTGACATTCCTACGTAAAGCAATGTTTAGTTTAACACTCCACTCTTTTGAGTTCTACACCCCACTCTTTTAAGTGCCTACATTGCTTTTTATTCAAGCGCGCATTTATAGTCGACCACGACAGTAGACATGTCGTTTCCTCTTCCCGTTTCCTCTTCCGGTGACCTTGACTTTGACTTCTCTGTTGCAGTGTCAAGCTGTTTCGTCTCTTTCGAAGAATCGACACGCAGATCTCTAACGGAGGAGGAAGAAGGAAGGGGTCGGAGTAGTCCCCGGCCCTACGGCACGTGGATGGAATCAAACCCCAGTCCTCTGGCTTCTTTGGCTGGAGCACACAACCACTGGGCCACTGGTGGTCCGCGAACAGTTCCAGAGGATTCGTCGTGGTGAACACGAATGGTCAACTTCTTTAGTTAGTTTGCTGTTGTCACCATCACCTGTGTGTGTTATACAAAGAGCAAAGACTTCAGGAGGAAAGGATGGCAGAAGGGTTTGGGAGGATGAAGTCAGTGCCCTTGGGAAGAAAGCTAGGGAGAAAAAGAAGCGGAAAGTGAGGGAAGAAGACATGCACTCCTTGTGGGCTTGGTATCCAGTGAGGGATGATGAACCAATGAATAGGGAAATTTGTTTTTTCGGGTGGGACAGATTGTATGCTTCGTTAAGGGTGATTTGAAGCACTAAACAATTAGACGTGTGTGTGTGTGTGTGTGTGTGAGTGTGTGTGTGTGTGTGTGTGTGTGAATGGAGAAATCCAGAGATAAGTTATTGCGACATTGTTCACAGAAAACCAAAAAGAGGAAGAGGACAGTGGCGGTGATAGATACGAAAAGTATTGTTGATTGGAATGGCACGTGCGCATCGCCCACCTTCCCCCTCCCCCCTTTCCCACATGCACCCAGCCCAACCCCATTTTCCCCACCCTCAATACCTCATTGTTACGACTTAAATGATAAATGGAATGAAGAGACGGATAATCGTCTTCGGGTCACGTGACGTTGTTTATAGCACAGCCAACTACGGTAACCATGTGGGCTGGGCGGGAAGGGGTTCAGACAGGAATCCTGTGGGTGACATCAGCGCCAGGGGCATGTAACTCGCGCCGAGAGAATGGAAGGGGAAAGCGGGGTTGGAGGTCAAAGTCTTGACATGCTTCGGCCCAGAATTGGCCCTGGCTGTCATCCGGAGTTGCCAGAAACTTTCGGTCTGGATGGAGTTCATTGACAAGGACAGACAGAGAATCCTTTCTTTCGTTTGGTCTCTGAGTAGAGTGATTGTCGTTGTCAGTGTGGTTCAACTTCATTTTTTTTTTTCTTTGTTAGTCGTGAAGAAGTGTGTGCCACTTTTTAGAGTTTGGTTTCTGTTTCTGGGCTCTTGATGAATGTGCAACTTTTTGTTGTTATTGCTTTTACCGAGAAGTTAGACGCCTGCTAGTGTCTTTTTTGTGTGTGAGAACTTGCACATACAGACTGGTGCGGCGCGCTCGCGCGCCCGCGCGCACACACACACACACACACACACACACACACACACACACACACAGTCCGCTGTGCAAGATGACTCGGTCTTGTATGTATTTTAACTTTAATTGTAACCAGTATGGTTTTTTTTTTCATATGTTCTTCTTGTTTTGACAATTCGCATTTCTGTGTGAAGAAAGGTTTTTGTTTCTGCTTGTGTGTATGTGCTTGTATGTTATTATTCCCCTTTTTTCCTTGGGGAAGAGAGGGGTTGGGGGTCAACACTATGTGGAAGAAGATTGACATTTTGTGGCCTGATGTTTGATGTAACAGTTCAGTCCCAAGTGAACAGGCTGTCACGATGGCACGGCGTGTGAACAACGGCGACGTTGACAAGTTCACCGTTTTGTAAACAGCTATGATGTGAGCATTTTGTCACTAGGTCTGTTAACAGTGAACTGCCAGCCAGAGTCGACAAATCTGGGGTGTTTGTTTGTTTTTTTTGATTACGAAGTGTATGAACAACACTAGTGGTAGAGATAAATAATCAGATTTAGCTTGCCTCATTTTCACCCATGAACCTCCTCTCCCTCCCATCCACCGATACCCCCCCCCCCCCCACACACACACACACACACACACACACACACACACACACACACACACACACACCATCCTCCCCTATCATGGCTATTTAATTTCCTGTACATAAAACAAAGCCACAAATTCAGTGGTCAGGCATAAAAACTATCCAGTGTCCATCGTGCTGCTCCGGACTATTCTGTCGCACGGAGGCCTTGGCCGGCGACTGTCAGGTACTTGGCCCAAGGCGTCCACCACCTTAACACGTTGCGCGACATTTTGTGGACACGACATTTCGTCCAGGGGATAGTTTTCGATTGTATGGCTCTTGCCCCGTCCTCCCCGCGCCCCTTCTCCCCATACACCCCCTCCGGCCCACATCACCCCTCTCCTATCACTACCACGCCCTCTGCATTCTAATCTTTCACCCTGGTCATCCTTGAGGGGTTTTTTTTTCCCTTTTAAAAAAAAAAAAATACAGTGTGTGTTTGTGTGTGTGTGTGTGTGTGTGTGTGTGTGTGTGTGTGTGAGTGGAGAGAGAGAGAGAGAGAGAGAGAGAGAGAGAGAGAGAGAGAGTTCAATCGATCAGCCGGTTCAGTGACAGTATGTCATTCCACGAACTGTTTCGTGGATGTACATTTCCTTTCAAGAAATGTCATTCAGCATTGTAATGGCCTCTTGGAACAAAGAAACAAAGAAAAACAACAACAACAACAGCAATAACTTAACAAAAAGGAAAGGAAAAAAAGAGAAAGAAAGGGGAAAAAAACCCAGAAAGCGAAAAAGTGTCGTCCTCGAAATGTCCGTTCGACGAAATGTTATTCGACAAACTGTCAGTGCCGGTGGTATTGTGTCGCTTGTGACAGCCATGTTGAGATGATTTTTTTTTTTTTTTTTTTTTTTTAAATTTCTTTTTGTCAAGGGTCGCAAAAATACGATGATATGAACTTTTTTTTTTTTTTCATTTGACAAGTGTGTGATTCCATACTCTGCCATTTGTTTGTAAATAATGCATAATGATGTCATTTCTTGCTTGCTATGTACACATGCAAAAACTGACCCCGGTTCACTGTGATAGTTCTCGCCGGCCATTTGTGATAGAAGCTCCCCATGTTCGTGACGTTGGTATCAGCAGAACTAGCAACAGGAAAGATGCACATGTTTCTGGCCACGTCAGTTACTTAAAGAATTCCCAGACGTGTTTTGTTCATGTGCACTTTTTTCTGGAATAAAGTGATCTTCTCATTGTACTTGACCGACTTTGGTTTGTTTTTGTTTGTTGAAGACCACAGGGTCGAAACGCTTAGCTTTGGGGGATTATTAACCCAGGAGTTCATAACTGTTGTGAAATCATTTATCGTGTGCTTGAAGAAAATGGTAATTTTGGCCTCATAATTATGATTTTTACTGATTTTGATAGCACTGAGGAATTGGACAGTCCAGCGAAAGAAAACAGTTATTAACAACCTTCTAACCACGCTTAAGCCATGTATACTGAAAAAAAACAAAACTAACTGTGGCAGTTATAAACTTAGCTGTTATTGTGGCAGTTATGAACTTAACGCTAACTGTGGCTGTTGTAAACTTATATTCGGCGACCAGCGGCATGAATCGGGGGAAAAAAAAACTGTCGTCATACTTACTAACTTTACTTGATAACAGTAATTTTCTTCATGAAACAATAACAGTAATTTCTCTTCATGAAACAATCACTCATGATGTAGTCAGTTGACAACACTGACATTACGGGTCGATATCAGCGTCAGAAGCTTAACTAATATCTTCTCACGCAAAGACAGTACCTGTGTCGGTTTCTTTGAAGAGAACCACTCTTTACACAATGACTTTTCGCTAGAAAATTAGTGATGACCTTTTCAAATCAGCGACCTTAGCCGTGTTGTTTGTAGACAATCACAGTCGTTCAGTGAATTTATGCCCAGGATTATATTGATCCCACGTCTGGTGGTTCGATGAGTCATACGTTTATACAGCTTCAAGGCCAGACAGAGAGGTTGTTCACCAAACAACCTGATGACAGCTACTTTAAGAGAAAGTCCAAACGACAACAACAACAACAAAAATGTATCATACGATTAAAGTATAAATCAAGGAAATGAAAACGGAAAGCAGAAGAAACGACGGTTGGAAGGAGGAGGGGGCGGTAGTGTGCAGAGGGTTTGGTGAGGAGACAGGTGGGGTGGGAGAGAGAGAGCGCAATGAGAGGAGAAAAGACAAAGATGAATCGAAGAGGACGAGGCAGGTATGTAGCTTTCTTACCAGTACATAACAAGGTGAGTGTGAATTGGTTCACTTTCTGGCGAACTTCAAAAAAAAAAAAAAGTCGAATTGGCTACTTGCTTCATTCTGATGAAAATATTTATGAATTGCCTGACTGGGTTATTTCAGAGGTCTGAAAAAACAAACTAAAATACAGCGCCTGTCTTTTATGTATCTATTTATTTATTTATTTTGTGTCGCAGACTTACTTTGGGTGTAGCGATATTGGATTATTCCAAAACAACCCCTGATGCTCCGCCCCTTCTTGCCCGGCGGGGGTACAGAAGGTACTGCGGATTGTTGCAGGGGGATGTGGGCGATGGCTATCGGGGTGGGGTAGGGTTTCGGGGTTGGGGTCGTTCAGGTGTTGTCCCAGAAGAGGAAGTAGTGGTCCAGTGTCGTGAGGGACGGTGGTCAGATCAAGGTTTTCCTCTAGCGCTGTGTCCGGCACTGTACCCGGGACGGAGGTGCTGGACAACGGTCCCTGCCCAACTTGCCTCCCCCCCCCCCCCCCTCTCTCTCTGACCTCCCACACTCACCTCCCTCCCATCCCATCCCTCTCCTCAATCCCAGCGTATTTGATGCCAATTGGAAGAGGTGGAAGGGGATGTGAGAGAAGGAACGGGGTTAGGGGGTGGGGCGTGGATATGACGTATGGATTAAGACGGTGATGACTCTAGAATGACCTTTCTTTGTTATTTATTCACTTATGTGATTCATTTTGCAAATACGTGATTGGGTTAGCTAACTTACAATTCAGATCAATTTCTCTGTGATACATATTTCCCTTTAAGAGTGGTTTGTTGGGACAGACCAGTCCAATTTGTGAATCAAAGAAGCGTTGGCAAACACCCCCGAAAGATTGCGCAATGATGTCCTGAGCTTTGGGTTGATGACGTCGAATATGACGAATTGAATGATTCTTGTTGAAACCGACTTTAAAATCCATGTCTCATGTATGCATTCTTGTTGTTTTCTCTCTCTCTCTCTCTCTCTCTCTCTCTCTCTCTCTCTCTCTCTCTCTCTCTAACAATTCTAGAAAAAAAATTCAAAATGTGTTTATACCATATAGTCAGACTACTTTTAGGTGAAAAAGTCGGTTGTGTCAGAAACGCGTTCATGAAAGATGAAGACTGATGTAAAGTTACAGTGTGAAATACCACACTTGTTGAATGTGCGGGCGGCAGTTTTGATGTGATTATAGGATGTGTGTGTGCGTGCGTGCGTGCGTGTGTGTGTGTGTGTGTGTGTGTGTGTGTGTGTGTGTGTGTGTGTGTGGTGTGAGAGAGAGAGAGAGAGAGAGAGAGAGAGAGATTTTTTTCTTAGCGATTTGTTATGGTGGTTTGTCTTCTTCTTTTTTAATTGTCATATTTCATTATAAGTTTTCCTCCTTTTGAACTCTTTCGATGAGCTGATGAAGAGATGTTCATTGTCTCCAAAGAGTACCTACTGACTGAAGCCACGCACAGAGCTGGGGGAAAGAGATTGTCAGAGAAACTGCTGGAAAGAATACGATTAATTTGCTGGCTTGCCATGATGGATGGGATGGAACAGGACGATAACAGTGCATTGTGACCTTTTTTTCTTCTTTCTTTTTTTTTTTTTCAAATGAGCGTGAATAGGTTTGAAACAAGATGGATTTCCCTGTCGATCCTGGAGAATTGTTTGAGCTGCTTGGTGTGTTCAGTACTAGGTTCGTCCGTAGCCAAACGCAACCTTACTGAGATTCCCTCCCCCGCCCTCCCACCTTTCATGTCCCTTCCACCCTCTTCACACTGCTTTCTCTCTGCTCTCTCCCTCTCCCCTCCTCCTCCTCCTCCTCCTTCCTTCCCCTTATCCACCGTTAGTTGCTGCCGTTTTGCTCACTTTGCCCAGCTTTTCAACTTGAATTGATTTTGTGTGTGTGTGTGTGTGTGTGTGTGTGTGTGTGTGTGTGTGTGTCGCTGTGGAGAGGAGCGTACATGTGTGTTGCCACTGTGAAACAGCCATGTTCTGAGATGATGGTTCAATAGAAAACACAAGTGCCAGCAGGCAGGCCAAGGCACGCGAGTGCTGAATGTTGATGTATTTGACATGTAACGACACTTGTTATAAACACGTAGTAAAGTTGTCTGAAAAACTGGTTGCTGTTTCGGCTTTGGTTTCTCTCTCTCTCTCTCTCTCTCTCTCTCTCTCTCTCTCTCTTCTCTCTCTCCTCTCTCTCTCTCTCTCTCTCTCTCTCTCTCTCTCCCTCTCTCTCTGCGTCTGTGCGTGTGTGTGTGTGTGTGTGTTGTGTGTGCGCGCGCGCGCGCGCGTGAGTGTGTGTGTACGTGCGTGTGTGTGTGTGTGTGGTGTGTGTGTGTGTCTGTGTGGTGTCTGTGTCCTTCTCTCTCTCTCTCTCCTCTCTCTCTCTCTCTCTCTCTCTCATCTCTCTCTCTCTCTCTCTCTCTCTCTCTCTCTCTCTTTTCTCCATTTCTCTCTCTCTCTGTATATTCTTTCTCTCTCTCCCAATGCCCCCCCCTCTCTCTCTCTTCTCTCTCTCTCGCTCTCTGTGTACGTGTTCTCTCTCTCTCTCTCTCTCTCTCTCTCTCTCTCTCTCTCTCTCCTCTGTGTGTGTGTCTCTGTGTGTGTGTGTGTGTGTGTGCTGCGTGCGTTTTCCCTCCCCTTCCTCTGTGCTGGGAAGGGAGAGTGGGCATGCGTGCACCGCTAAGACCAGCGCTGCACTCAACAGCAAAACCTCACCTGCATCACATCAAGCCTCTGTGTGGCTGATGATGTGCTTTTCCCAGACCTCTTGCAACTGTCGACTCTGCGATACAAGAGCCTGGCGTAACGCTACCAGCCCACACCTCCTCCCTCGCTCTCCGACACAACCCACCACCCTCCTCCTCCCACCCTCCCATTCTTTCAGCTCATTGGCACGTCGATATCTGCCACCTGTCGCAAAGGTGAGAGAAAGGACTGGTGAGTGGGTGAAATGTCACTCCCGCTCTCCACTGTACTTTTCATAATTGTTATTTGGTTAAGTTATTTTCGCCTTTTATTTAGAGAGAGAGAGAGAGAGAGAGAGAGAGAGAGAGAGAGAGAGATTGTGTGTGTGTGTGTGTGTGTGTGTGTGTGTGTGATATTACCGTTACAACCACTTAGGGTAAGGGAAAAGTTATTTTGACTTGCGACCCAAATGAAGATGCGCCGGGGGTGAAGTTTCCCCTACCTTTGTACAGGTATGACGGCTGGGTTCTGTGTATAGGTCTGAAGGCTGGGTTCTGTACACAGGTTGAAGGCTGGGTTCTGTGTATAGGTCTGAAGGCTGGGCTCTGTACAGGTCTGAAGGCTGGGTTCTGTATACAGTTCTGAAGGCTGGGTTCTGTACACAGGTCTGAAGGCTGGGCTCTGTATACAGGTCTGAAGGCTGGGTTCTGTACACAGGTTTGAAGGCTGGGTTCTGTACACAGGTCTGAATGCTGGGTTCTGTTTACAGATCTGAAGGCTGGGCTCTGTACAGGTCTGAAGACTGGGTTCCGTACACAGGTCTGAAGGCTGGGTTCTGTACACAAGTCTGAAGGCTGGGTTCTGTACACAGGTCTGAAGGCTGGGTTCTGTATACAGGTCCGAAGGCTGGGTTCTGTACACAGGTCTGAAGGGTGGGTTCTGTACACAGGTCTGTAGGCTGGGTTCTGTACACATGTCTGAAGGCTGGGCTCTGTACAGGTCTGAATGCTGGGTTCTGTATACAGATCTGAAGGCTGGGCTCTGTACAGGTCTGAAGGCTGGGTTCTGTATACAGGTCTGAAGGCTGGGTTCTGTACAGGTCTGAAGGCTGGGTTCTGTATACAGGTCTGAAGGCTGGGCTCTCTACAGGTCTGAAGGCTGGGTTCTGTATACAGGTCTGAAGGCTGGGCTCTCTACAGGTCTGAAGGCTGGGTTCTGTACACAGGTCTGAAGGCTGGGCTCTGTACAGGTCTGAAGGCTGGGTTCTGTATACAGATCTGAAGGCTGGGCTCTGTACAGGTCTGAAGGCTGGGTTCTGTATACAGGTCTGAAGGCTGGGCTCTGTACAGGTCTGAAGGCTGGGTTCTGTATACAGGTCTGAAGGCTGGGCTCTGTACAGGTCTGAAGGCTGGGTTCTGTATACAGGTCTGAAGGCTGGGCTCTCTACAGGTCTGAAGGCTGGGTTCTGTACACAGGTCTGAAGGCTGGGTTCCGTACACAGTCTGAAGGCTGAGCTCTGTACAGGTCTGAATGCTGGGTTCTGTATACAGGTCTGAAGGCTGGGTTCTATACACAGGTCTGAAGGCTGGGTTCTGTATACAGGTCTGAAGGCTGGGTTCTGTACACATGTCTGAAGGCTGGGCTCTGTACAGGTCTGAATGCTGGGTTCTGTATACAGGTCTGAAGGCTGGGCTCTGTACAGGTCTGAAGGCTGGGTTCTGTATACAGGTCTGAAGGCTGGGTTCTGTATACAGGTCTGAAGGCTGGGCTCTGTACAGGTCTGAAGGCTGGGTTCTGTATACAGGTCTGAAGGCTGGGCTCTGTACAGGTCTGAAGGCTGGGTTCTGTACAGGTCTGAAGGCTGGGCTCTGTACAGGTCTGAAGGCTGGATTATGTACAGGTCTGAATGTTGGGGTCTTGGTCTGAAGGCTGGGCTCTGTGTGTAGGTCTGAAGGCTGGGTTCTGTATACAGGTCTGAAGGCTGGGTTCTGTGTATAGGTCTGAAGGCTGGGTTCTGTATACAGGTCTGAAGGCTAGGCTCTGTACAGGTCTGAAGGCTGGATTCTGTACATGTCTGAATGTTGGGGTCTTGGTCTGAAGGCTGGGTTCTGTATGCGTCTGAAGGCTGAATTCTGTATAGGTCTGAAGGCTTGGGCTGTACAGGTCTGTTGGGGTCTTGGTCTGAAGGCTGGGTTCTGTGTATCGGTCTGAAGTCTGGGTTCTGTATGCGTCTGAATGCTGGGTTCTGTATGGGTCTGAAGGCTGGATTCTGTATAGGTCTGAAGACTGGGTTGTGTATGCGTCTGAAGGCTGGGTTGTGTATTGGTCTGAAGGCTGGGTTGTGTATGGGTTTGAAGGCTGGGCTCTGTATAGGGCTGTAGGCTGGGTTCTGTTTGGGTCTGAAGGCTGGGTTCTGTATGGGTCTGAAGGCTGGTTTTGTTTGGGTCTGAAGGCTGGGCTCTGTATGGATCTGAAGGTTGGGTTGTGTAAGTGTCTGAAGGCTGGGTTCTGTATAGGTCTGAAGGCTGGTTCTGTATAGGTCTGAAGGCTGGGTTCTGTATGGACCTGATGGTGGGGCTCTGTATGGGTCTGAAGGCTGGGTTCTGTATGGGTCTGAAGGCTGGGTTCTGTATGTGTCTGAAGGTTGGGTTGTGTATGTGTCTGAAGGCTGGGTTCTGTATGTGTCCGAAGGCTGGGTTGTGTATGTGTCTGAAGGCTGGGTTCTGTATGGGTCTGAAGGCTGGGTTCTGTATGGGTCTGAAGGCTGGGTTCTGTATGGGTCTGAAGGCTTGGTTGTGTAAGTGTCTGAAGGCTGGGTTCCTTATTGGGCTGAAGGCTGGGTTCTGTATAGGTCTGAAGGCTGGGTTCTGTATAGGTCTGAAGGCTGGGTTCTGTATAGGTCTAAAGGCTGGGTTCTGTTTGGTCTGAAGGTTGGGTTCTGTATAGGTCTGAAGGCTGGGTTCTTTATGGGACTGAAGGCTGGGTTCTGTATGGGACTGAAGGCTGGATTCTGAGTAGGTCTGAAGGCTGGGTTTTGTATAGGTCTGAAGGTTGGGTTCTATTTGGGACTGAAGGCTGTGTTCTTCGTATGGGTGTGAAGGCTGGGTTCTGTATAGGTCTGAAGGTTGGGTTCTATATGTATCTGAAGATTGGGTTCTGTATGGACCCGAAGGCTGTCTTCTATATGGGTCTGAAGGCTGGGGTTGTGTATAGGTCTGAAGGCTGTGTTCTTTGTAAGGGTCTGAATGCTGGGTTGTGTATAGGTCTTAAGGTTGGGTTCTGTATAGGTCTGAAGTCTGGGTTCTGTATTGGACTGAAGGCTGACTCAGCCGACCTGCCAACAAAGATACAGCCAGCTGTCCACAAAGAAACAGCCAACTCTCTCAACAATGACTCAGCCAACTTTCCAACAAAGACGCGGTCACGTTTTAAACAAAGACAGTTTTCTAACAAAGACATGGCCAAGTTTCAAACAAAGCCATGGCCAAGTTTCAAACAAAGACGTGGCCAGCTTTCCAACAAAGGCTCAGCCAACTTTCCACCCAAAACACAGCCAACTTTCAAACAAACAACAAAAAAAAAAAAAAAGAAGAAGAAGAAGAAGAAGAAAAAGAAAACACAGAAAAGAAAAGCACAGCAATCCTTCTAACAAAGTCACAGCCAACATTCCAACAAAGACACTGCCAAACTTCCAACAGGGTCACAAACAAACATCTCTAACAAAGGCACAACCAACTTTCCAACAAAGATACTTACAAACTTTCAACAGAGACACAATCAAACTTCTAACAAAGGCATAGCCAACAGAAAATCCAATTTAAAAAAGTCAAAAGGACACAGCGGCTGTTAACAACAAACACACAGCTAGCTGTCTAACAAAGACGCAGTCAGCTGTTTGACCTTAGATGCGTCCTGTCAGCTTTGCTGCTGGTGTGGGAGACTGAAGAGGCCCTCAACGCATTGTTAGGTCCAAGTCAACAATGCTAAGCCTGTGTGGGCATATCTGTAGCCTGTTGCAAATATGCAGATGTCCATGCCTGCCCCTAACCCCCTTCCTCCCTCCCTCTGTCTGTCTGTCTGCCTGTCTCTCCTTCTGTCTGTCTGTCTGTTTCTCTCTCTCTCTGTCTCTCTGTCTCTGTCTCTCTGTCTCTCTCTCTCTCTCTCTCTCTCTCTCTCTCTCTCTCTCTCTCTCTCTCTCTCTTCTTCGTTGTCTGTCTGTCTCTGTCAGTCTCTGTCAGTCTGTCTCTGTCTCTCCCTCTCTGTCTCTGTCTCTCTGTCTCTGTCTGTCTGTCTGTCTGTCTGTCTGTCTCTCTCTCTCTCTCTCTCTCTCTCTCTCTCTCTCTGCTCTGCGTGGGCTCAGTGTGTGTGTGTGTGTGTGTGTGTGTGTGTGTGTGTGTGTGTGTGTGTGTGTGTGTGTGTGTGTGTGTGACAGTTATAGATGTATATGTGCATGTGCCACTCTGTCTCTCTGTCTCTCTCTGTCTGTCTGTCTGTCTGTCTGTCTCTCTCTCTCTCTCTCTCTCTCTCTCTCTCTCTCTCTCTCTCTCTCTCTCTCTGCGTGCGTGCGTGTGCATGTGTGTGTGTGTGTGTGTGTGTGTGTGTGTGTGTGTGTGTGTGTGTGTGTGTGTGTGTGTGTGTGTAATCTGACAGTAAATGGTTTCAGTCAGTCAGTCAGTGTGTGTGTGTGTGTATGTGTGTGTGTGTGTGTGTGTGTGTGTGTGTGTGTGTGTGTGTGTGTGTGTGTG
>JADBJO010001347.1:55000-57500 GCA_016801955.1 Conus betulinus | reverse complement strand
GACTCTGCCTCACACGGATCAAAATGAGATATGAACACCGATGTTTTGTTTGCTACTGTTAAGTGTGCTTTTTTTTTTTAATACACGGCATTTAACTCCTCCAGTCTGGACCAACGATTACTTCCCTTGGCAGCGATTTTGTTTTTTGCCTATGAACTCTCTCTCTCTCTCTCTCTCTCTCTCTCTCTCTCTCTCTCTCTCTGTGTGTGTGTGTGTGTGTGTGTGTGTGTGTGTGTGTGTGTGTGTGTGTGTGTGTGTGTGTGTGTGTGTGGAGAGAGAGAGAGAGAGAGAGAGAGAGAGAGAGAGAGAGAGAGAGAGAGAGAGAGAGAGGAGAGAGAGAGAGAGAGAGAGCTCAGCTTGAAAGAAACCAAGCAATTAGTCAGGGCGACAAACGAGGACTGGTGAAGCGGTCATTTTCCTTCCACTGGGAGGACTGTAGCGTGGAAGGTACAGAGAACTGTGGAAAGGTATGGTCTGCACAACGTGGCACTATTTCTTTCTGCAACTCTGCAATACATTTTTGCGCCTCTCTCTCTCTCTCTCTCTCTCTCTCTCTCTCTCTCTCTCTCTCTCTCTCTCTCTCTCTCTCTCTCTCTCAGCTGGAGATTTAAATAGCGGAACGGCTGGCATCTCAGAGCGATTATGTTCTGGTAAAACCAGGTCTTACACAGACGCTGAGTGTGGACCAATAATTCAGACGTTCAAAAACAAACAAACAAACAAACAAAAAAAAAAAAAAAACTTTGAACAAGTATGGGAAATTATTGTTGAATATGTGTACAGCGTTGGATCTATGTGTGTTGAGTGGCATATGTAATGGTGACCTCCAGGTAATTTCACATACATTTCCGAGAATTGGAATAGTGTAAATGACTATTAAATTGCTTCCGTTGACTTTTTCGCACATATACGCTTTTCATTCATTCTCCTTGTCAGTGGACGCATCGAATCAGACCATTTAACTCTAGAATTTAATGTATGTCTCCATGCCAGTAACATATATATGCCTATACATATTGTAAAGAAAAAGAATTGTTGAGAAACTTATGTGGCAAGATAATTGTGCTGATATGTTTCCTGATCAGATAAATAGTGAGTCTGCAATATCAATGTCAGATAGAGTGATTGGTCTGATTGATGTTGATGTTAATATTGCATTGGATGTAGTTAATGCGTGTGTAATGAACTATGCTGAATGTATGAAGAAACGAATGAAAATAGATGAAAGAAAAAGGATGACGAATAGTTCGATCTGCACTTTGGGGATGCACTTTAGTTAAAAGAAGGACCAGAAACTGTTTAAGGATATCTCGAAAAACAAAATAAAATGCAGATAGTAACATTAATTGTAGAGCTCGAAAAGAATACAAACAGAGATTGCAAAAGAAAAGGAAAGATTATAATCTTATGTCACTAAACTATCTAATAAACCCAATGAACGATGAGTGCGAAGTTTGGAAAAGTATGCATAAAATATCGGCGAAAGAATGTCGCACGTGTAATAAAATATCTATTGATGACTGGCATCAACATTTTAGAGAAAAGATGGTGATAAAGAAAAAAAGATGGTGATGAAGAAGAATCGTTTAGTCTGGAAGAAGAAATAGTGATATGGATGATGATAGAGATACTTTTAATCACCCAATTTCAAAAGAGGAGGTAATGTTACAAATTAAAAAGCTTAAGAACAGAAAATCAACAGGGCTGGATGGGATTATTGGCGAATTGTACTAACATGGTAGTAATTCTATAGCAGATTTCTTTGTAAGATTCTTTGATGTGCTTTTAGATCAAGGAATGTTTCCTGAAAAATGGACAGAATCCATTATACTGTCATTGTTTAAGAAGAGTTTGGTAAATAACCCAGGTAGTTACAGGGCATACCTCTGTGTGATGCAAGTAGTAAACTTTTTAATTCCATCATTGATTGTAAATTGCGAGAGTGGGTTCAGCAAAATATCACAGGTGATCTCCAAAACTGGTTTTAAGAAGTACTATTCGACTAATGATCAAACGTTAACTCTTGACAATACTTAAAAAAAATTCTCTTGGAATCACAAGTTCTAGGTAGCTTTTGTTGACTTTGAATAGGCGTTCGATTTTTGTTTCAAGAAAGCTGCTTTTGCCTGTTCTATATAACAATGGGATTAAAATTAAGATCTGTAAGTGTATTAAAAGTATGTCCGATAAGATGTGGTGCTAATTTTACTGATTATATCATATGTACAAGAGGTGTTAAGCAAGGCAATGCTTGTAGCCCTGTCCTGTTCTCCATATTCATATATAGATGAATTAGCTCAAGATATAAATCAGAATGGAAAACACGGTGCAACACTCGCTCCTAGTTCCATTGAATTATTCATTTTATCATTAGCGGATGATATTGCATTGCTATCCGAAACACCTACTAATCTCCAAATCAGTTGAACAATCTTCATGGTGCAAGATCTCGACGTCAATTAAAAATGGACATGGACTATAGCAACATGTGGTGTTTAGA
>JADBJO010001347.1:42500-45000 GCA_016801955.1 Conus betulinus | reverse complement strand
GGTTTGCCGTGGTAAGCAACTGTTTCCGCGTGAGAAAAGCGGATACACGCATATCTCTTGTGTTCGCATGGAAAGAATCATAAATTCCTGTTTCCATGTGAAACAGTATTTGTGGGCATTTGCAGCATGCATGTTCCCATACAGGTATGTCTTCACATCCCACGACGGAGATAATTAGAACGGTCTACTGTTTATCAGCATACTCGTCAGTAGGTGTGAAGAGGTTAACTGCCTTAGTTTCATTCTGGGAAAAATAAAACATCCGCCAACTGGGCAAACACGGCAGTGATGGGAGCCAGCTTAGACTCGTTCAAGTCGACAGCAGCTGCTAAAACGTCAAATGTTGCTTTATTTTGGCAAACGGCATTCGGACATAAAATGTTAGCTTCGTGTGCAAACGTCAATTAAGCTAGAGTCCCCAGCTCGTGTCGGAGATCCTGCGCGCTGGAATGCGTATTGTGACGATTTTGTGTGAGTTTGTTGGCATTCAGTGACTGTGTTGGTTTTGTGTGAGTTTGTTGACTTCCTGCTACCGTTGGTTTTGTGCGAGTTTTCTTGGCTTTCTGTGGCTTTGGTTTTGTGCAAAATGTTGTGTCTTTCTGTGACTGTGTTGGCTTTGTATGAGTTTGCTGGCTTTCTGTGGCTGTGACAGTTTTGTGTGTTTGTTGGCTCTCTGTGACTGTGTAGTTTATTTTGTGAGTTTGTTGTTGGCTTTCAGTGACTGTTGGTTCTGTGTGATTTTGTTGGCTTTCCATGACTGTGTCGGCTTTGTGTAAGTTTGTTAGCTTTCTGTGACTGTGCTAGTTTTGTGCGAGTTTGTTGGCTTTCCATGATTTGTAAGTTTGTTGGCTTTCTGTGACTAGCTTTTTTTTTGTGAGTTTGTTGGCTTTCTGTGACTGTGCTAGTTTTGTGTGAGTTTGTTGGCTTTCTGTGACTGTGCTAGTTTTGTGTGAATTTGTTGGCTTTCTGTGACTGTGCTAGTATTGTGTGAGTTTGTTGGCTTTCTGTGACTGTGCTAGTTTTGTGTGAGTTTGTTGGCTTTTGTGACTATGTTGGTTTTAATGTGACTTTGTTAGATTTTTTGTGACTGTGTTGGCTTTCTGTGAGTTAACTGGCTTTCTGTGAGTGTATCGATTTCATCTGAATTTGTTGGCTTTCTTTGAGTGCGTTAATTTTGTGTAAATTTGTTTGTTTTCTCTGACTGTACTGCTTTTGTGTGAGTGTGTTTGGCTTTCTGTGACTGTGTTTGTTTTGAGTGAGTGTCGGCTTTCTGTGCCGGTTTTGGTTTTGTGAGAGCGTGTTGGCTTTCTGGGACTGCACTGGTTTGTGTGAGTTGGTTGGTTGTTTGTGACTCTGTGTGTTTGTGTGAATTTTCTTGCTTTCTGTGACTGTGTTCGTTTTGTGTGAATTTGTTTTGTTTCCGCGTCTAGACTGTGTTGGTTTTGTGTGAGTTTGCCGGCTTTCTGTGACCGTGTTGGTTTTCTGTGACTGTTATGGCTTTCTGTAAGTGCGTTGGCCCTCTAGCTTTCTGTGGGTGTGATGGCGTTTTCTAATTATGCTGATTTTCTACGCGTGTGTCAGCTTTCTGTGAGTGTGTCGGCTTTTTCTGTGAGTGGGCAGTCTGTCTGTGAGTGGGGTTGGGCAGTCTTTCTGTGAGTGGGCTGATTTTTCTGGGTTTCTTTTAGTTTGTTGGTTTTCTGTGATGTGTTAGTTTTTCTGTGTGTTGGGTTACTGTAAGTATGCTGGTTTGCTGTGGCTGCATAGACTGAATGCTGGTAGGCATTCTGTGACTGTTTTGGCTTTCAGTGATCGTGTTGGCTTTCCTGGTTTCTGTTTGTGTATGTCCATTGGGTACTGTAAGTATGCTGGACTTGCTGTGGCTGCATCTTGACTTCTGTGACTGTGTTAGCTTCTTGTGACTGAGCTGGCTTTCTGTGATCGTGTTGGCTTCTTGGTCACTGTTGGTTTGTTGTCCATTAGCTTCTTGTCACTGAGCTGTTTTTCTGTGACTGTGTTAGCTTCTTGTCACTGAGCTGGCTTTCTGTGACTGTGTTAGCTTCTTGTCACTGAGCTGGCTTTCTGTGACTGTGTTAGCTTCTTGTCACTGAGCTGGCTTTCTGTGTGACTGTGTTAGCTTCTTGTCACTGAGCTGGCTTTCTGTGACTGTGATAGCTTCTTGTCACTGAGCTGGCTTTCTGTGACTGTGTTAGCTTCTTGTCACTGAGCTGGCTTTCTGTGACTGTGTTAGCTTCTTGTCATGACTGTGACTGTTCGGTGACCGCGTTGGCTTTCTATGGCTGTGTCAGTTTTCTGAGAGTGTGCTGGTATTCTGTGAGTTTGTTTTGATTTTCTGTGAATGTGTTCGCTTTCTGAGAGAGTACTGGCTTTCTGTGACCGTTCTGACTTTCCCTGACTGTGTCAGCTTTCTGATATGTGTGCTGGTTTTCTGATAGTGTGCTGGTTTTCTGTGATTGTTCTGGTTTTCTGTGACCGTTTTTTT
>JADBJO010001347.1:30000-37500 GCA_016801955.1 Conus betulinus | reverse complement strand
CTGTTGCGTTACAGCTTGGCTCTGTTGTTTTACAGCTGAGTTGTATATAGTGTTTTGCAGCCTGGTTTTATTGTTTTACACAGCTAGGGTCTGTTGTGTTACAGCTTGGCTCTGTTGTTGTACAGCTGAACTGTATTGTTTTGCGGTGTGATTTTTTTGACAGCTACGGTCTGTTGTGTTACAGCTTAGCTCTGTTGTTTTACAGCTGAGCTGTATTGTTTTGCAGCCTAGTTTTATTGTTTTACAGCTATGCTCTGTTGTGTTACATCTCGGCTCTGTTGTTTTATAGCTTTGGCTTTGTTGTTTTACAGCTGAACTGAATGTTCTGCAGCCTGGTTTATTGTGTTTTACAGCTGCGCTCTGTTGCGTTACAGCTTGGCTCTGTTGTTTTACAGCTGAGCTGTATTGTTTTGCGGCCTGATTGTATTGTTTTACAGCTACGGTCTGTTGTGTTACAGCTTGCCTCTGTTGTTTTACAGCTGAGCTGTATTGTTTTTGCAGCCTAGTTTTATTGTTTACAGCTACGCTCTGTTGTGTTACAGCTTGGCTCTGTTGTTTTACAGTTGGCTGCAATATTTTGCAGCTTGGGTCTGTTGTTTTACAGCTTAGCTATGTTGTTTTGCAGGTTGGTTGTGTTGTTTTGCAGTTTAGCATTATTTTTTGGGCAGCTTGGCTCTTTTGTTTTACAGTTAGGCTCTGTTGTGTTACAGCTTGGCTCTGTTGTTTCACAGCTTGGCTCTATTGAGTTAGAGCTCGGCTCGATTGGTTTGTGGCTTGGCCGTGGTGTTTTACAGCTTGCATGCATTGTTTTTTGGGCTCGGGTCTATAGGTTTACAGCCAGACTCTATTGTTTTAACGCCTTGACTGTTGTTTTTGTAACCAGGCTCAATTCTTTTAAACCGCTAGGCCCTATATCCCATAGCTTGGCCCTGATGTTTTACAGCTAGGCTCTGTTATTTTCCAACTAGGCTGTCTTGTAATACAGCTAGGCTGTCTTGTTAAGCAGCTAGACTGGAGTGTTATAGAGCTGGGCTATGTTGTTTAACTGCTAGGCTCTGTCGTTTTGCAGCCTGGCTCTGCTGTTTTACAGCTAGGCTCTAATACCTTCAACTTGGTCTAATATTTTGCAGCTAGGATCTATTGTCTTACAACTTGGTTCTGTTGTTTTTACATCTGGGCTTGACTGCTCTACAGTTTAGCTTTATTGTTTTACAGCTAGGTTCTGTTGCCCTTACAGCTATGTTGTATTGTTTTACAGACTGTGTTGCTGTACAACCAGGCTGTATCGTTTCATACCTATGCTTTATTGTCTTACAGGTAGGCCGTATATTGTCTTACAGCTAGGCTGTATTGTCTTAAAGCTAGGGTCCATTGCCATATAGCTAGACTGAGTTATTCTACAGCTAATCTGTACCGTTTTGCGGACAGGTTTTATTGTTTTACAACGAGGCTCTAATGTTTTACAGATACAGGCTTCATTGTTTCATAGCTACGCTGTTCCGTTTCACAACGAGGCTGTATTTGTTTCACAGCGAAGCTGTACGGTTTCACATCTACGCTCTCTTGTTTTACAGTTTGACTCAACTGTTTTACAGCTAGGATCTATCGTTTCATAATCAGACTGTACTATTTTACAGCCAGGCTGTATTGTGGCTCGTTGAGACTCTACTGATTTACGGCCAAGGCTCTATTGATGTATACCAGGGCTCTATTGTTTTATATACCTAGACCCCATTGTCCTACAGCTCGGTTCTATTGTTTTATACTCAGGCTCTCTTCCTATATACCAGGGCTCTATTGTTTTACAGCAACAACAGCCGCGCCCGGGACATGTACAGTGTTCGGAAACATGCACACACACAAAAGGTTTTAGAAAGGTAAGTGGGGCAGGATAAAACTAGGGAGGGGATTGTGAGTGATACGCTGAAGGTGGGAGTGGTTTGAGTGCAAAGAACTCAACTGACATTTCGCTGCACGACAGTCACACATACGCGCGCGCGTGCTCACGCACGTACGTCAGCATGCGAACGCACGCACGCACACACGTGCGTAAGCATGCAAGCACGCACGCACGCAAGCACAGAGAGAAGAGAGAGAGAGAGAGAGAGAGAGAGAGAGAGAGAGAGAGAGAGATGAGAGAGAGAGAAGAAAGAGAGAGAAGAGAGAGAGAGAGAGAGAGAGAGAGAGAGAGAGAGAGAGACAGACAGACAGACAGACAGACAGACAGAGAGAGAGAGAGAGAGAGAGAGAGAGAGAGAGAGAGTCTCGCCTGTGCCATATTTTCCCGTTCTTGTATTTTTCAACAGGCTAGTTCGAATCGAACGCCAAATGACTAATCAGATAAAGCAAATCATCAGTTCTACACCTTCCCCCCCTACCCCAGAATACCCTCTTTCTTTCCCACTCCACCCTCTCTACCCCTCTCCCATTCTTCCAAACCGCATCCTCTCCTACTCCCGGCACATCTATTTCCGTTCATGTTCACATTTCTGAAAAAAATACCCCCCCCCCCCCCCCCCCCCCCCCCCCCCCCCCCCCCCCCCCCCAAATGGAATCAAGTTAATTACAATCAGGACGAATTTTCTTTTTTTTTTCAGCAGCGTGAGTTTGAACTTGACTACAATAAATGAAAGAAAGGCGACGGAAGAGGGGAGGACGAGGTGATCCTGATGTGCAGAAGGTCAGATTTCAGATGGCTTGAGAGAGGATCGGGATGGGGTGACAGAGGCGTGTAGCAGAGTGAGCGGGGTAGGCATGGGGGAGCAGAGGGGGGGAGGGGGTGGCTGATTGGTCAGTGTGGCTACACACTAAAAATTAGTGCGCCAAGGCCTTGCAGTCGAGTATTACAGACTGGCGCTATTAGACTGTTTTGAGAATGTTTGTTGTTGTGTTTGAAAGTTGATTCTCCTCGATTTCTTTCATATGGCCATCAAGGTACAATCCAGGTGGTTCCAAGCAGACAGACTGAAACCAAAGCAATGGGACTATTTGGGAGCTTGAAGTTGGCGCAAACATACGGTCACGGGTAAGTGTAAAGGCCTGAAATGTGACGTCAACTAAGGGGAAGGTCATGTATTTTGAAGATTGCATGTGATTTCATCGGTGGAAATCCCTCCCCAAAAACAAGGGAGGGAAGTAATTGGTAGGGAGTTCTTCTTTTGATCACTTCTTAGTTTAACATGAAATATTGGCTCAAACGTATGGTAAGTCTCAAAATGCTTACTTGGATTATTTTGTGATTCAGTGCAAAGTTCTAACTGTGGCGTGTGACCTGTGGACAGGACAGTATTCTTCGGACGCAAGGCCCTGGATTCAGTCCCCTTGAAACAGCCAGGACAGATTTCCTTTTCCTGGAAAACATCTGTACAGACTCCATTGTCACATGACCTTTCAAAATCTCTATCCCTCCCCCACCTCCCCCCCCCCAGCCCATCTCACAGCACCAAGACCAAGGCCGCAACAACTCACACTCCAGAAAAGAACTCATACATACCTACAAACAAAACCAAACGTTATCTCTCTCTCTCTCTCTCTCTCTCTCTCTCTCTCTCACACACACACACACACACACACACACACAAGATGCGCAGAAATTTAAGGGGAAGGGGAGCACCTCGCTTGCTACAGCGCCACCTGTACCAAACCTGTAAACGACAAGCAAGAAAACCAACTTTCAAATCATTCTTCCACCCTTTCTCAGAAACTTCATGGCAGGGCTGTGTTCTCTGCTAACTTTCAATGATATGTCCTGGCGTCAACCAGGGCCGAGAGATACAGATACCTGCAGTGCTGGCCAGGAAATTTGAACAACGGTCAGAGACGCATCTATGATGTTGATGACAACCCGGACTGTGTGGTCCCTGTCTTCCCAGTTCAGCTCTTGAGTAGAAGCCGGTCGGGACAGATATATCTCCCAAATCAATGGCTCGGATGGGATTCGAACTCACGGTCTTTCAATCCAGAATCCGCGACACTAACCACTGCGCGAGGACGGCTGGGCTCTCGTGGATCGTTCAGAGATCAGAAATAGGTGTTTCTTTGATTTATTGATGAGAGCACTTACCTGTTTTTACTTTGCCCCAAGGCCAGCGAGCTTGGTCTGCTCTTTTTAGAACTTAACAGCTGCCTGCTTTACGCACTTTGGCGGCTTCACGATCGATAAGGAGCAGCAAGTCGGGGAACAATTCAACGTTGTTTTCTGCCGGGTTTGAAAAATACTCCATCCTAGGCTAGATATTCTTGATCTGTAATGCTATGACGTGTTCCGCCTGTCTAAAGATACCCTGTCCCAAGCTAAAGATATATTATCCCTGGCTAAATGTAGCCTATTCCTGGCTAAACATACCTTATCCTTAACCCAGTGACGTTTCCCTCCTGTCTAAAGATACACTGTTTCTGATTATAGATAGCCTATCTCTGGCCAAAGATCCTCTATCCTTAACCTATTGATGTTTTCCACTTGTCTAAAGATACTCTATCCGCGTTTTATAGATACTCTATCTCTGGCCTAAGATTCTCTTCCCAATGACTTTCCGCCTGCCTAAAGATACCCTATCCCTGGTTATGGATACCCTATCTCTGACTAAAGACATCCTATCCGTAACCCAAAGACGTTTTCTACTTGCTCGAAGTTACCCTATTCCTGGTTAAGGTACTTTATCCCTGGCTTAGCTGTATGACATTTTCCAAGTGTTTAAAGTTACCTATCACTGGTTACAGATAGCCTATATCCCTTCTTAACCCAAGGACGTTTTCCGCCCAGCTAAAGGTATCCACCATGGCGAAAGAAACCCGATCCCTGGCTAAAATTACCCCGATCCCTAACTAGATACCCGATCCCTGGCTAGAAATACCCGATCCCTAGATAAAGATACCCGATTCCTGGCTACAAATACCCGATCCCTAGCTAAAGATACCCGATCCCTGGCTACAAATATCCGATCCCTAGCTAAAGATACCCGATCCCTGGCTACAAATACCCGATCCCTAGCTAAAGATACCCGATCCCTGGCTACAAATACCCGATCCCTAGCTAAAGATACCCGATCCCTGGCTACAAATACCCGATCCCTAGCCCGATCTGGCTACTAATACCCGATCTGAAGAAGACACTCCATCTCTTAACCAGTGACAATTTCCGTTTGGCTACACTTACCCATCACTAACTAAAGTAATCCTATCCACTGCTAAAAATTACCTAAGAGCTCAAGAATTAAAAACAATCATATGACATCTTCCGCTTGCTTAAAATAAACAATCCCAACCCAAGAATTAAAAAAACAATTCAACGGCATTTCATGTTGATCTCTCTCTCTCTCTCTCTCTCTCTCTCTCTCTCTCTCTCTCTCTCTCTCTCTCTCTCTCTCTCTCGGGGGGATGGACGGGTGGGGGAGCTTTTCTCAGCAAGTGGAGTACTCGTGTTCGTAAGTGCTCTGCGAGTAACTGGCGATTTTTTGTTAGTTACTAAAGTAATTGCCCTGTGTTTTTTGACTGGAAATAGTCATTACTGTACAATACAATACTTCGGCAGCACTGGATTTTCGTGTCAAGGAGTGTGAGAATGTCTCCGTTTTTTTTTTTTTTTTTTTTTTTTTTTTTTTTTTTTTTTTTTTTTTTTGGTTACCTCGCACTCCTCATGACAAGATAAAAGTTAGCCAGGAGACTCCAAGTCATCCGTGTTTGCACGCGCCTGTGCAGGTGTTCTGGCAGACTTGGTCCCGACTGTTTTTGTCTTCAGTGACCTAAACTGCTGAAGGAATGTGGAATCTAATCCCGGACCCAAGCCCAGAGTTTCTTTCTTTCCGTCAGTCACGGCTGATGAGTGATGGGGCCACACGACGCACCAGCACAGACCATTCCACGCAGTCAGAACACAACCCCACGGGGGCACGGACTTCAGGGGATGAAAGAAACGACTTTGTACTGAAAGACATTAGAAGTTCCTGAACAACAAGTCTGACGCCTTGTCAGACGAATTCAAAACCGGGATAATCGGTTAGTGGACTGAAGGAAGAGTTGCATAGACCGAGAGAAACTGTCACGAATATGACTGTAGTGAAAAAAAATCCCCAAAAGAGAGAAGAGTATTTGAGAGATAGAGTGGAACAGCTGGAAAGAAAGACAGATGACCTCGATGACCTCGAAGGACGTTCTAAAAGAAATACTGTGATGTTTTATAGGATACCCAGGAGAGCAGGCGAAACAAAAAGCGACTGCGAAGATTCTTTGAGTGAGAAACTGAAGAACAAGTCAGAATTATATTGGGACGTGCGGCTGAATCGTGTACAACGCTTAAGCAGTAACGAGAACTCCACGTCATTGCTAGATTTACCCTTTACAAAGATAAAGAAAATATTCTCAAATAGAGAGAAAAAAAAAAAAACAGGTACTCCTATCTTTATTGGTGATGACTATACTCAAAGAATTCGCGACTTTACTAAACCTTTCACTCCTCATCTCGAAGTCGCTAGAGAGAACAATAAACGTACCACACTGATCTATGAACATCCTGTCATCAAACATAAGAAAATTTGCTAACGACCCAAACAAGTATTGCGCTGTTTCTATGTCTAATATGATTAGTAAGCTATTTAGCTCTATTTAAACTCAAGATTGCAAGAATAAGATCTGAATGATGTCACTGGAGAATATATCAGGTTGGCTTTTAAAAAGAATTATTCAATTGATCGTATGTTAACTGATCATCGTATGTTAGCTGATCAATTATTCAATTGATCATTAGCTGCTATTCAGAAACGATTCACCTTGGACAGAAAGTTGTACATAGCTTTTATAGACTTTGAAAAAGCTTTCGATTTCATATATAAAAAAAGCTTCTCTGGCCTATATTGCTTAAAAACGGACTTAAAAGGAACAATTTTTTAGGTGTGTAAAAAAGATGTACAATATCGTAAAATTACGGCTGCATTATGGATCAGATTACTGATTATATCAACTGCACAAAAAGGCGTCAAACAAAGTAATGTGTCATGCCCATTTTTTTTCCTCATTATCACTTAATGAGACTGTTACAAAAATGATATATAAGGGTAGGCATGGATTAAATTTTGGTAATAATTTCATGGGATCGTTTTATTCTATTATTTGCTGAAGGCATTATATTGTTGTCTAAAACAGCATCAGACTTACAAACACAGCTGTAATGAACATGCCCGTGCATCTCAGCTACAATTTAATGCTGACATGAATAAGAAGGCATTGTTGTCTTTAGAGAGAGGGGTATTTGGCAGCTTCAGAAATATTATGTTACAATGATATTAAAATGAATGTTATGAATTGTTATCATTACCTGGAATTAATGATTTTTTTTTAAACAAAACGAAGTTTTAGTTACTCTTGCCACGACTGAGCTAATAATAACGGAAACGTGTTGCAGTCAACGTAATGTATAAACTTGACAGCAACTTCTCAAAGCTTTCGTTAAAAACTGATACACAAATACATCCTCTTGTTATATGGCGCAGAAATATGGGTGGGATA
>JADBJO010001347.1:20000-22500 GCA_016801955.1 Conus betulinus | reverse complement strand
TACGACAGCTGGCAAAAGAAATGGAGGCAGCTCTTTTCTGGTTCCGCTCCCATCTGTCTATACAGCGCTCCCTGACGTAGATATCGTGAAACATCGTTCCGCTCCCATCTGTCTATACAGCGCCTCCTGACGTAGATATCGTGAAACATCGTTCCGCTCCCATCTGTCTATACAGTGCTCCCTGACGTAGATATCGTGAAACATCCTCCCGCTCCCATCTGTCTATACAGTGCTCCCTGACGTGGATATCGTGAAACATCCTCCCGCTCCCATCTGTCTATACAGTGCTCCCTGACGTGGATATCGTGAAACAGCGTCCCGCTCCCATCTGTCTATACACAGCGCTCCCTGACGTGAAACATCGTCCCACTCCCATCTGTCTATACAGCAGCGCTCCCTGACGTGAAACATCGTCCCACTCCCATCTGTCTATACAGCGCTCCCTGACGTGAAACATCGTCCCACTCCCATCTGTCTATACAGAGCTCCCTGACGTGAAACATCGTCCCACTCCCATCTGTCTATACAGCGCTCCCTGACGTGGATATCGTGAAACATCGTTCCGCTCCCATCTGTCTATACAGCGCTCCATGACGTGGATATCGTGAAACATCGTTCCGCTCCCATCTGTCTATACAGCGCTCCCGTGACGTAGATATCGTGCAACATCCTCCCGCTCCCATCTGTCTATACAGCGCTCCCTGACGTAGATATCGTGAAACATCGTTCCGCTCCCATCTGTCTATACAGCGCTCCCTGACGTGGATATTGTGAAACATCGTTCCGCTCCCATCTGTCTATACAGCGCTCCCTGACGTGGATATTGTGAAACATCGTCCCGCTCCCGTCTGTCTATACAGTGCTCCTTGACGTGAAACATCGTTCCGCTCCCATCTGTCTATACAGTGCTCCTTGACTTGAAACATCGTTCCGCTCTCATCTGTCTATACAGCGCTCCTTGACGTGAAACATCCTCCCCCGCTCCCATCTGTCTATACAGCGCTCCCTGACATGGATATTGTGAAACAGCGTCCCACTCCCATCTGTCTATACAGCGCTCCCTGACATGGATATCGTGGAACAGCGTTCCGCTCCCATCTGTCTATACAGCGCTCCGTGACATGGATATTGTGAAACAGCGTCCCACTACCATCTGTCTATACAGCGCTCCCTGACGTGGATATCGTGAAACAGCGTCCCACTCCCATCTGTCTATACAGTGCTCCTTGACGTGAAACATCGTTTTGCTCCCATCTCTGTCTATACAGCGCTCCCTGACGTGGATATCGTGAAACATCGTTCCGCTCCCATCTGTCTATACAGTGCTCCTTGACGTGAAACATCGTTCTGCTCCCATCTGTCTATACAGCGCTCCCTGACGTAGATATCGTGAAACATCGTTCCGCTCCCATCTGTCTATACAACGCTCCCTGACGTAAAACATCGCTCCGCTCTCATCTGTCTATACAGCGCTCCCTGACGTGGATATCGTGAAACATCGTGCACCCGGACATTGCGACGGAAGCCAAGAGAGGGTATAGAGGAGCTTGGAGGTGGGGTATCTTATCTTTTGAGGCGGGGTGGCTGGGTGTTATCAACCGTAGATCAGGGCTTTAGCGCCCCCCGTCCCCCTCCCGCAGTATTGAGTCATTTCTCGCCAGAAGGCAGTAGAAAGGCTTTGATATGGTTCAGGATGTGCACGCATGCACACTCACACATACCCGTACGCTGAACATGATAAACATGCTTGCATCGCACTCGCACGTAGCACACATGCATGTAACACACTTGCGCGTAACACTCCATCAACTTTTTAAAAGAACGTATTGAACAAACGCATTATCTGCGTAGTCACTCCCCCACGCACTGGCATGTACGCCTGCCCACGCACGCGCGCGCGCACACGTACACACACACACACACACACGCGCGCGCGCGCGCGCGCGCGCGCGCGCACACAGACACAAACAGAGACCTACAGTCACACACACACACACACACACACACACACACACACACACACACACACACACACACACACACACACACACACACACACACACGCACACACACACACACACACACACACACACACACACACACCGTCTAGTATTACAGTTAGTGGTAAGACCTATCACTAAACTGAAGGCCATAACAGAGAGACAGACAGACAGACAGACAGACAGACAGACAGACAGAGAGAGAGAGGGGGGGGGGGGGGGGGGGGGGGGGGGGGGAGAGGGGAGAGGTAAACCAAATGTCAGGATCGTTATGTTGGACAGTAATAAATGGGCATTGCAGCTTTTACTGCCCTGTCCCAGTTCTAAAGAGAGTCGGTATATAAATCCACATGCAGACACAGTCACACGTGTCCTAAAGGCAACAACTATGCATGAAACAGTCAAATAAAACACACACACACACACACACACACACACACACACACACACACACACACACACACACACACACGCACGCACGCACGCACGCACGCACGCAC